>JANHFR010709042.1:0-10285 GCA_032468015.1 Mimophis mahfalensis | reverse complement strand
GCCATTTAGGGCTTTATAGGTAAGAACCAGCACCTTGAATCTCACCCGGAGGGCAACCGGAAGCCAATGCAGCTCGCAGAGAAGTTACAGGTAGATCAGGCCAATTGTGACTAATATAATAAACTGAGATGGAGAGAAGTTTTTTTCCTTCAATGTTGAAGCGAGCTCTAAAGTTGTGTGATCTTGAACACGAGAGATTTGCCAAGGTTGAACATACATCATGGGGGAAGCATAAGCAGTTGTCCAAAATGTAGCACGAGAGGGTTCAGGACTGAACCATGGAAGCCCAAGGTGAGAAACAAATCGGAGATGAAATCTCTGAAGTAGAAATTACGAAGACAGACCACAAACGAGTCTCAAAGGAGCTTTTCCCAAAAGCCGATTGGACCTTCTTGGTTTTTAATTTGAAATTTGAAAAAAGGATTGAAGAAGCTTCTTGAATGAGAAGTGAAAGGTTTTTCGAAGGAGAGAAAAGTCAAGAAAGCCCAGTTGCATTTTGGAAAAAAGCACCTTTGGGCCAACCATGACCTGGATGATGGAGGATGTTCATCGACAGACCACAGAGAGGTCCTTCAAGCCAGATGCAACTAACTCTATCACCCAAGAGCAAGTTCTTGTTGAGGTTCTTCCTATCAGTGACATCATCCTATTACTGCTCTGGATGGGAGCCTGAGATAGGACCTCTCAACTTTCAGATGTTGCCTGATGCTCAAACCTTCATTAAGTCATCACCGTCCAGATGCTCTCTTGATTGTCTGCATATTCATAAGCAGCCTGGCACACTTAACCTTTGCTTCTCCCCTTTTCCCCATGGCTTTCCAGTTAATGGCTCTCATCCACATTGCCTTTTGGACTTTCTAATGCCACATTTAAAAGGGATGAGGTGGCTCAGTGACCAAGACACCGAGCTTGTCAATCAGAAAGGTCGGCAGTTCGGCAGTTCGAATCCCGAGCGCGGCATAATGGAGTGAGCTCCCATTCCTTGTCCCAACTTCTAGAGTGCTAGCTTTGCTTTGAGGAAGCAACACGTTTCTGAATTTTTTCAGAAGCTGCTGAGAAACTTGTTCTGGACTGGTTTGGAATGGCCTACGTTGTGATGGAAAGTGGAATCTGCTTCCCTGGATGAGTTAGAGTGTGCATCATCTCAGATGTGGAGATGTGGAGGTCAGATGAAGTTGTCTCATGGACCTGTCCCACATGCTCATCCATGGGGGCCTTGGATGAGATGCCTCCTTACTTTCCACCTGTTCCTCCAGGTCCTTCTTCTCATCGGCCCCTGGAAAATGGGGAGTTTGGATCCTCCCCTTTGGCTTTCATGACACTTCAGCAGCAGGACAAAGGGACAGAAAGTTATAAGAGGTTACCTGAAGGATACACGGCTTTAATGCTATTCTGAGAATTATGAAGGCTTTATCAAATTAATGGGAGTTAATATCCCTTACCTTTTTCTTGAATGACTTCTTGGGAATGACAGACCTCATTAGAGGTGGAATCATCAGGGGAGTCCAGAAAATCTTGTAAAGATGAATCATACATGTTGTAACTCCAGGAATCAAATCAGCTTGTGGAATTAAAGTGATTAATGGTTTTTGTTACAGTCCTCTTGTATAACCATAGCTCACCCTCCTTTTTGTAACACAGGGACTAAGTGAGGATGATAGTTCCAGGGAGAAATCTTGATCACCTGTGGCATACAGATGGCCTTACCTTTTATTTATTTATTTGTCAAATGTACATAGCCTGCCATCTCACAAACAAATGAATCTCGATTATCGGGTTGCATAGATCGCTCCCATCAGAAAAACCAATAAAAGTGTGTGTGCGTGCGTGCGTGTGTGTGTGTGTGTGTGTGTGTGTGTGTGTGTGTGTTAAAAAGCATACATTCATTTGAAGATCTTATTGAGGATTTGTTCTCAGGTTTCAGGTACTAGGAGAACTGGCAGTCCAAGCAGATGTTTAAAATGTATTTTTTCTCATTTGGGGAGAACTTCTACTGATATAGGAAGATGGGTAGAGGACAGGTGGAGTCAAGCTAGTCATTAGCCTGGAATTGTTACATTCCCACAAATGATCTAAGCCCAACCCCTCTTGAATTCCGTTGACTCTTATCTAATAACAATTTAGTGCTGGGCGTTAGTTAACTCAATTGTTGTGTATAGGCATGAGCAATAAACCAGCTTATGGGAGCTTACCAAGTAGTTCTGTTTCTTTGTGCCTGACAACAAAGGGCTACTTTGGCGAGGTCCATTCCTTGATAGCAGACACTGTACACAAGATATTCTTTAAAAATACCCAGACAGAAAGGACTTAAGTCCTAAAGAATGTATATTTACAGATTCTTTATTTTGTTCATCTTTCTGTTACAAATATTCAGTTTGCAAACAGAAAGCTCTCTGAAATACAATTCCAGATGCCCGGCATACATAACTGTCTGCCTTTAGCACTTCTCTTTGTTTAAAACTACGATCTGTTTATAGTTTTACAACTATAATTGGTTCTATAATCTGCACACCCTCGCTTAGGCCTGTTGATCATAATCACAGAAGGAGATGACTTCATCCCCCAATGAAAGAGAATCTACTCTATTGTAGAACCGGAACATTCTCCCATAAAATGCTTCCTTGGTGTCTCTTTCTCTTCCCCGGTGGTTCTCCTGCCATTATTACCAGTGGTAGGATTCAATTTTTTTTTACTACTGGTTCTGTGGGTGTAGCTTAGTGGGCATGGCTATGCCGTCGGCCAATCAGAGGTAGTATTTGCCAGTGTCAGCCAATCAGAGGAGGTTTTCCAAATCAGTCAAAATTATCACTACCAGTTCTCCAGAACCTGTCGGAACCGGCTGAATACCACCTCTGGTTATTACTGAACCAAGGGAAGGCACAACCCTTCATTTACATTTTGGGAATTTCTAATTTTTTCCCTGCTGGGATAATTAAGAAAAAGGATTCACATATTCTGTCTTGGGGGGAAAAGTTTGTCGGTGGAATAACAACAGCCCAAGAACCATTCCATCTCTTGCTCTGTCTGCGGAGGGATCTCCAGAAAATGAAAAATCACCCAATTAAGTTTTCTTTTTCTTTTTAAGCTAGCCCCCCACTCCCTCTCAATACCAGGGACATAAATCACCAGTCTCTCTTTTTCCACACCAGTGTTACAACCTTTGAATTGTGAGTGACCGTCAAGGGCTTAGTTTTCCTTTTCCTTTTTTCTTTTGGACTTCCTTCTCCTCTGTTCCCTCCTGCCTGCCATTTCGCCTGGTCATCTCTCCGGATGGTCCTGTACAGTGCCCACTGCACCACCTCAGAACGTCCAAGCAGAAGCCATCAACTCCACCACCATCCAGTTCTTCTGGAACCCCCCTCCGCAGCAGTTCATCAATGGGATCAACCAAGGATACAAGGTTTGGATGCACCCATGTTAGAGCAGATTCTGTTGGAGCTCAGGAAGCAAAGAGCCATCCCATAAACAGGGGTCTTTTCCAGGAGGCGGGGGAGCATATTCAATGCCGAATTTATTTGTTTAATTTATTTGCACACCCATCTTATTTTGAAGTGACTCTGGGCAGCTGACAGCCAGGGTGTCAGTGTTAGCTGAGTATTTGTCTGGAAATGAAGAACTCTCACTGGAATGCTAGCCCAGGGGTGGGTTTCTACCACTGCGGGTGAACCGGTTGTTCTGGGCCCGCCCACTTGCCCGTGTTTCTAGGCTATCCTTTATTGCTGCGTATGTGTTCCATTAAGGCTAGGAAACAGCTGAGATGCAGCAGAGCCAGCAATTGCTCAGGGGCACCTATCAGCTGTTTTGTGGCTCTCCCACATCTCAGCTGTTCTCTAGCCAAATGGAACGCATGCGCAGTGGATGTACTTCTGTGTGGCTGTGCGCGCATTCCGTTTGCACTAGAAAACAGCTGAGCTGCAGCAGAGCAGAAAAATAGAACAATCAGCTGTTTTCTGCGCCAATCAGCTGTTTTCTAGCCCAAATGGAATGCATGCACAGCAAAATGCACACATATAGTGAACCAGTTGTTACAGTGATGGAAACCCATTCCTGCTTACAGCCTGAAAAGCATAAAACTATGAGATAAAAATTTCCCAAATTATTAAAAATAAGCTTTACTGAACAGAATTTTATTGACTGTAGGAAGGATGAGTTGAGTTAGATAGGAGCTATGCCATTTTGTTATTTTAGCTTTTGTAAACTTTACTATTGAACACCGGCATTGCCAAATTTTAATGTTTTATATATCTTTATATATCTTATATTCTTAGATCCTTATCACTGTAATTGTATGTTTTTTTTTAAACAATGTGATTATTGAAAAGGCCTTTGGGCTACTCAATAAACTATCTATTAAAAATAAACCAACAACCATTAAGATAAAACCACTGTTAAAAGCTGGTATAATGCTCCACTTACAGCCATGTGTTTAGCAAACATTCAGGGTTACCATGACATTCGAAAAAGGTGCTTTACAACTGATCCTCCAACTTGCGGGGAGAGCTGTGGTGGTGCAGCATGGTTCAAGTGCAGTATTGCAGGCTGATTCTGCCCACGGCCAAGGGTTCGATCCTGACCAGCCTTCTGAGGGCCCTGATTGATGTCACATTTGTTAAGTGAGTCCCTACAGCTGTTAAGTGACTATCAAGGTTGTTAAATGAATCTGCCTTCCCCCATTGACTTTTGCCTGTCCGAAGGTCGCAAAAGGGGATCACCTGACCCCGGGACGCTGCAACCGTCCTCGGTACAAGTCAGTTGCCAAGCATTTTAATTTTGACCATGGAGGTGCTGGCCACGGTCAGAAGCATGGACCACAGTTGTAAGCCATGTTTTTCAGTGCCGTTGCAACTTTGAACGGTCACTAAACGAACTGTTGTAAGTCGAGGATTCTCTGCCTTCCCTGGCTTTGAAATGAGGCTGGATAGATAACAAGAAACTCGGTCCTCCCCCGAAAGAGGAACGCGGCTGAATAAATGCCCCTCCCTCCCTCATTTCGGTTATTAGCGCCGATCTCTTTAGGAAGAAACCCTCCCAAAAGGTCTAAATTTTCTTGTATCCTTAGGCTGTTTCCAGAAGTTGTTTTTATATTCAATTGTTGCTTAAATGACACTCCTCTCAGAAAATGTACAAAGTAAAACATACACAGGTTGATTTGCACTTGTCAAGAGCTACCGAAACCTCGGCTTTTAACTGTCAAGATTCTTCTTTTCCTTCTTTTTTACCTTCTCATTTCCTTGCTTTTTCATCTTTTTCTTCTTCTTTTTTTAATGTCTGAAGCAGCTGGGCAGATCGTATTTATTTCATAGTCTGGGTTGTGTTTTTTTTTTTAAAAAAATAACACTATAATAGGGACAGTTGTAGGGAGGACGTTTCTATCATATTTTTATGTAGCACATAATTTGCGTAATGATTTATAAATTGCCACATTTCGTGTGTTTCCTTGCCTGGCTGGTGTCACTCATTGTGTGTTTTTCCTGGCAAAGGCACTCAGCTTCTTTTTACGGAGGCATCGAATATCCCACTCAAAAGAAATGTAAAAGCTCATTGGTGACCCACTGGTGCATTTTCAGTCTGTTTTATAGGTATAATTTTGCTAAACCGAGCACATCTCTCTCTCTGCCATTAGGAATCGGGGAACGGGGTTGTTTTGTTTTACTTCGGGAAGTTTTTGTTTATTTATTTCTATCCCACCCTGTTATTTTTGTAAACAACTCAGGGCGGAGATTATATCCAATCCTTCTTCCACCTCCTATTTTCTCCGCAACAGCAACCCAGTGAAGTAGGTTGGGCTGAAAGAGAAGGATTGGTCCAAAGTCACCCAGCTGGCTTTCATGTCTAAGGCCAGACTAGAAGTCACCATCTCCCAGTAATTGTCCCAAAGTCACCTAGTTAGCGTTTAGGGCTAATGTGGGACTAGAACTCACTGTCTCCCAGTGATTGGCTCAAAGTCACCCAGTTAGCCTTCAGAGCTAAGGTGGGACTAGGACTCACCATCTCCCGGTGATGGGCCCAAAGTAACCCAGCTGGTTTTCATACCTAAAGCAGAACTAGAACTCGCTGTCTCCCAGTTTCTAGCCTGGGAGTTCAAGTCCACAGGCCTTAAAATTGCCAAAGTCAGACTCCTTGGCAACTAATCCATCAGGGACTGGACACCTTGGTCAGCGCTAATGGATTAGGCTACCCTAGGCATCCTGAGCTGAAAATACTTAGCTTGAGGGCATCACACTGTGGTTACACGCCTAGCATTGTGGTTGCAAGAGATAAAATTTCTCCAGCCGAATCCTCTGCTGGAGGGCCTCTCATTGGCTTAGCCCAGTGGCAGACAACAGAGTGAAGCAAAAACAGATCAATCGCTGTTAAATCAAAGTTGGAGTTGGACAGCCCAGCTCCCATTTGTCTTCTATTCTCTGTAAGTCTGCCAGTGGTAGTTCATTGTATCTGGAGCTAGCTTATTAAGTAGTGTGATAGAATTCTCCTTAGAAGGGATTTTAATTCAGATGATGGAGAAATGGAGAGAGCTGTTCTTAGGAGGCAGGGTTAATATTAAAAGCAACAACTTCAACCTTGAGGCCCTACCTCAACCTTGACCTAGAGCTGGAAAGGAGAATTTAGATTACAGAGTCCAGTGTACTGCAGATTGCGCAACTGCTTCACATCACGGGCCTATTATCACCGTATCTCCCAGGCATCTCCTTCCGCTGGACCATAGGGGGTCCTCTTTCTTTTATTAATCCTGGGTTTTTCCCCCCCTAACCCCTGAATGGTTCTCTTTGCTGAGATGGGCTCTTAAGTTCTTGACATCCCTGTGATTACACAATGAGGGCAATTAATCCGTGGAAGGGCTTGTGGGTGCTCCATCACTGGAGGTTTTCAAAAAGTTTTTCAAGACAGCCATTTTGTCCAGAATGGGGTGGACTAGAAGTTCTTCTAAGGTCCTTCTCAGCTCTTGTTCTTCTTGCCACTATTAAGCAGAAAAGGAACCTTGTCCATGGTTCTCTATGTCCTTAAAAATAGCTTCAAGGCCTTAGGGATTGGGGTAATGGGATTGCTTTCTGTGTCAAACCCCAAAACACAGTCAATCTATCCAGGATAACTTGCTGTGGTCAGCTACATTAATAAGAATCTGTTCTTCAGTAACTGACCTGGTCCAAGCTCAGCTCTCTATGGCATTGACCAGGGGATGGTAGCTCAATCTCAAAGGATGTCATCTCTCATTGATTCCATTTTTCTTCCCTCATCCAGCTCTTGGCGTGGCCAGTTGATGCCCCAGATGCTAAGACCGCCGTGACCATTCCCCCAGATTTTCATGGCGTCCACAGAGGATATATAACCAACCTGAAGAAATTTACAGCTTACTATACCTCGATCCTTTGCTTCACCACCCCGGGCGATGGGCCACCCAGTCCACCACAGCTACTACAGACTCACGAAGACAGTAAGTAGACCCATTGTCTTCACCAGTGCAACACAGGCATGCGTCGGGTAGTCAAATATTCCAGCCTGTTGGTCGATGCAGTTGATCCAGACCGAGATCTCAGCCCAAAACCATCTCTCCAGCATTTGTTTAAGGATTTCTGATTAGCCTCCTGTTTAACTACAGGTAGTCCTCAACTTGGGGGATGCAGTGGCTCAGTGGCTAAGACGCTGAGCTTGTCGATCAGAAGGTCGGCAGTTCAGTGGTTCGAATCCCGAGTGCTGCATAACGGAGTGAGCTCCCATTACTTGTCCCAGCTTCTGCCAACCTAGCAGTCCTCAACTTACAAGCATCCGTTTAGCAACTGTTCGAAGTGATGACGGCACTGGAAAAAAGGGACGTACAACCGTCACAGCATCCCCTTGGACACCTGATCAAAATTTGGGTGCTTGGCATCTATTTACAATGGTTGCAGCACTCCAGGGTCATGTGATCATCATTTGCAAAGTCAACGGGGAAAATTGAATTGGCTTAACAAGCCAATTAAGTTATTAGCTTGGTTACTGCAGGGAATTGCTTCAACAACCGTGGCAAAAAAAGGTCATGAAATTGGGTGTGATTCATTTAACAACCGCCTTGCTTAGCAATAGAAAGTCTGGTCCCAATTATTGTCGTAAGTTGAGGACTACCTCCAATGCTGAGCTGCTTACTCCAGAGATGTTTCTCTTAAGATTCATTCTGTGCAAACTCAAAGCCCACTCAATCTATCCCTGTCCCCTGTGGCATCGGACAACAAATGTTTGTATTCTTAAATGCATAAATTTGCAGATATTTACGGAGTGGCTCTTTTAACTATCTCTTCTGCAAATTTAGAGTAGACGGATATCCGGTTCCTTCAATCTTCTTTCTTAAGCCTCTCCTTTTTCTCCCCCGCCCCCGCCCCCCAGTGCCACCGATTAGCCCGCTAGCCTGCCTCTGAGGCCGTTCTGTTTTTTCTACAAGAGATACATAGCCTGCCAATGAACAAGGTTTATAGCCTTCCTAATTAGGTGAAAACCTTTCCGTCGGCTTGATTAACCTGCTCCAAGGATCACTGCGGATCTGGAAGGGGGGAAAAATACTCTTATCGAGGGGAATTCTTCCACATTGGAAGAGAATTGGCTGCAGGGTTATAAATAATGTAGAGCTATGCTTTCTGGGAATTGGCTTGTAAATTATTGAGCCTTATGAATGGTTTGCCCTGCTTCTAAGAATCAACTGTAATTAAGGTGTTGTGTTACTTACATGAGCAGACCGAGGGAGGGCTAAATCATCATTTCATTAAACAGGTTGCATTTGTCCATGTTTTATAGTGCAGATCAGTGTTTCTCAACTGTGGCAACTTTAAGAAGTTTGGATTTCAACTCCCAGAATTCCAGCTGGGGAATTCTTCTTAAAGTTGCCACAGTTGAGAAATAATGGTATGGATGCCATAATGGCTGTTGGCAGTAAGAGAGACAAGAAGTCTCAAAAAACAAAACAAAAAAAAAACCATACAGCTAATATGCATTCAGATCTCTTTCCTCCCCCAAATCTCCTGGATGTTTGGTCTATGATGGACTGCTGAACACCAGGAAGAATCAACAGAGCCTGACTGAGACCCCGTTTAAGGACCCATTAAAGGCAGCTCCAGAGTTCTCTTGAGATACAGACCAGATAAATGAATCCCCAGGTTGAATTATTGATTCATTTTAGCCAAGCCGCAGGAACCTTCAACACTTCAAAGACGGTCTTGAAACATCAAAAGGGTCTCTCTGAAATCTCAGGGCTTCCTCCGGAGGATCCCAGCAGGCTGGTTATAAAAATAAATAAATAAATAAATAAATATCCAGGTTAGAGCATTTCAACCAGCAGATACCCCTGGGCATTACATACCGAGGTCTGATCCTGTCCAATCCTCGCTGAGTTATAGCAGTGTTTCTCGCTGATCTCTGGTATATTTCAGGAGGGTTTCTGCTCTGCAGCATTTGTCACACGATCGCCTTGCAGCTTGCCAAGGGGAACAAGCCCAACTCGTATATATCTTATTTTATATTTGGGGTTGAGAGCCTGGAAAATGCAAAAGTTTGGTAGGACGAATTAGAGCTGTCTGCCCGTCAACACATGCAAGATTTGCAGTCATGGTGGGCTTAAGCTACGGGGATTCTCATCTGTGTGCAACCATTCTGGAGTATAACTCATTCTTTAGCTCATTTGTGAATTCTGGGGGCGGAGAGGATAATTAATGCCCGCCTGGTCAACGAAGCCTCCTTGTCTGAGTCCTCACAACCCAATTAACAAGGTCGAGGAAGGATCTCCTTGCTGCCATGGCCCCGTGGTCATAAACGTGGCTTGTTTCGATCTCGGTTGGTCGTCTTATAGGCAGGAACAACCTGCTTGGGTGAGCTTTGGATCTATTCTGTTCCGTAAACCCAGAAAAGGAATTAATCTGATGAGCAAGTAAGGCTTGTTATGGCACTTAATTTTATGAGGGCTTACTGAAATCCAGAAAAGCAAGGGTGAATGGTTGCTCTGGATTAACAGCCTCAGACATCCATCTGCTTTGAAGGGTTCAAAACTTCCTCTGACACACAATAAACCAGCGCTATTGATCCAGCATTTTTGACATTCATCTAACTAGCATGGCCCCAAGCCAGTTATTCTTGGCTTCTGCTGGGTTTGTTTTGTTCTTTGCCAGCTGGTCAAAAAGTTAGCTCTCCTCTTCTCTCTCTCTTTTCGACTGCCTCTCTCTGTCTGACTGCCTCTGCCCCTCCCTCCCTCCCTCCCTCTCTCTCTTTCCATCTCTCTTTCTCTCCCTTCCTCCTTCCTTCCTTCCCTCCCTCCCTCTCTCTCTTT
>JANHFR010708986.1:0-10289 GCA_032468015.1 Mimophis mahfalensis | reverse complement strand
CAATGCATTTCAATGGGAAGCCGCTTTTTCGACTTCCGAATTTTTCTACTTCCGAAAATGCATTTGGAACGGATTAAATTCATAACTCGAGGGACTACTTTAAATCAATTAGGCCTACATATAAGGAAATACTCAATAATAGAGAATTGAAATTGAAGCAGGAACTAATGGATTGGGGATACAAATGGAATGGTGGACATACCTCCAAATGCAATCTAGGTTTAGAAAAGATTGAGAGCGGTGAAGTATCTTTTTAGAGCCTCAGGAACTAGATAAGAATATTATTTGGCGATGATAGAGGGATGCTCTCCAAAAGCTACAAGGTCTTGGTGAGATCAGCAGTGGGTGAAGAAGTAGTAAAAGACTCTATGCTGGCTTGGGGTAGAGACTCTGAGTACACGCTAGATATGGACAAGTGGCAAACAATTTGGGACGTCAATATAAAGTTGACATTGTCTTTTCCATATAGAGAAAATACGTACAAAATGATTTATAGGTGGCATTTAGCCCCTGGTAGACTTAAAAATGTACCCAGGATACTCTGGCGAATGCCGGAAATGTCATTACTGCACAAGAAAGGATCTTACTTTCATATGTGGTGGTTATGCCCAAAGGCAAACATTTTTTGGAGGAAAGTTAAAAAGTGCCTTTGGGAAATCACACAGACAAGAGTGGAGTTGAAACGTGAAATATACTTGTTGGCGTCAAAACCAAACAATGTGAGAAAAGATATATGGTTTTTAATACTTCATATAATTGTTGCAGCCAGGATTACATTTGCCCAATACTGGAAAAATGAGAATACCACCCCAGATGAAGCTTTATTGAACAAAATTATGGAATGTGCAGAAGAGGATAAATTAACGAAGCTTCTTCAAGAAAAAACTGAATCTGTGTATATATGCTTATTATTTATATATGCTGGGAACTATGGTATCAATGGGTTCATAGAAGGATGATTGGTAGCAAAGATAAAGGTGGGGGGGAGAAAGGAAATCAAGGTTGAATTTATGAACTTGTTAAGACTTTAGAAATGAGTAATTTTTTATTTCATATGATGTTGTATTGATTTCCTTGTTTGTATATGTTTTGTCTTGTTGGTTGTTTTTTTCCTTTAAATGTTGAGTTCAATAAAAAGGTTTTAAAACATATTAAAAAAGCAACCTCTCTCTTGCTCAGAATTGACAGACTGAACCGTTTTCTCAGTTGTTCATGGTTTTCTGTTGTTTGTATTAAAGGATTTTACTGTCACACTGTGCATTCTGTGGCATATTTAACTACAGTACTGTATTTGTTTGTGTCAAAAATTTTAAAAATAAGAGTTCATAGGGGTCTGGAACAGGTCCATCTTATTTCCATACAACCCAATGGGAAAATTGCTTTCAGTTTACAACCAAATTGGTTCACAACCAAAGTTATGGAACCAATTGTGGTTGTGAACCGAGGTGCCACTGTATTTCAGAGGCTGCCTCAAAGAAGTGGGGTTCAAATATTCTCCAAATCAACAGAAGCCAGGATAAGAAATAATGGTTGGAAATTAATCAGAGAGAAACAACTTACAAATAAGGAGAAACTGTTGGATTGTCTGAAATGGTATTAGATGTCCTGCTTGAGCAGGGGGGTGAACTAGAAGACCTCCAGGGCCCCTTCCACCTAGATTCTGATTCTGAACTGGTAAAGTCTATGCAAGTTTTAAAGCACCGGTTTTGCCTATGAACCTCCTCCCTTGCAAACAAAACCACACGCTCATAAAAAACACGCAGAATCAGCCCTAAAGTGACAGTAGAGTTGAAATTTGCCAATCAACAGAAAATTGCAGGCAACTTAAAAAGTGCAGGTCTGCATGGCTGGGGGAGGAGCGGGGGGAGGATATGCAGGAGACGACATATTTCAGCATAGTTGTTTATCTGCTACTTCGAGGAGCCCAAATTGCTCCCGGCGTCACCGCCGACCTGCCCTCCACTCACCTCTCACCTGCCGCTTCCTCCCAGGAAAAAGTGCAACAGTGACCGCTATCCTCCTTTAGGAGGCTGGAAGACGAGGTTTCTCCGTGATTCGCCTCTCCATGGAGACTCTAGCAATCCACACGACTCTATGGTCTCAAATTCAAGTTCAGCTACAGCAGTGGTTCTCAACCTGTGGGTTGGGATCCCTTTGGGGGTCGAACGACCCTTTCACAGGGGTCGCTTAAGACCATCAGAAAACACATATTTCAATACAAATACAGGTGTAAGTGAAAATAATTTTATGGTTGGGGGGTCACCACAACATGAGGAACTGTATTAAAGGGTCGCGACATTAGGAAGGTTGAGAACCACTGAGCGACAGCTCTTCCTACTGTATTGGCGACTATCCAGGCGCGCTTATTGCCTAACCATAGAGCGCCACCTAGCCAGCAATAGCTAGATCGTCCGAGGTCTTACTTCATGAGATTAGCTGGGTGCTTGTGTGTCCTAAAAGTTCATGAAGTTCTTGTTTTTGGGCGCAGCCTCCAAATGATTAACAGCCTGCCATCTTCCTTTTATTCACACAATATAGGACAAAACTTGGAAGTGCATCCCACGTTGTTTCCAATGACATGTAGATAGAATATTCTCTGTATTACTATCATTCTCTTAGCACACTTAGAGCAGCCACAGTAGTTTATATTTATAAACCTAGGATTTATGTTTATATTACATATAAAAACGGATACAAATGACCAGCTGTTGTGAAAGGAACATAAATCCTTCCATTCCCCACTATCCTGTCAGAGCTGAAGAAGCTTCTTGGCTGAGAAGCAAAACGTCTTCAAAAGAAAAAAACAAGAAACCCATTTTTACTAGGGATACTTCTGCACAACTTAAGTAAAGAGATTGTATATCTAGTACTACATATACTGACAGCAGCTGGAATTGCCTATGCCCAGTCTTGGAAAAATGAAGAAGTCCCAACAGAGGACCAGATAATTAGTACAATATTAGAATGAGCAGAGATGAAGAAGCTAACTTTAAAAATTAAACAAAAAGAAGACCCTGAATATTACAAAACAGCTTTATATAAAAAAAATATACTTGGATTTCAGCAAGCCATCTGACAAATCTTTATGGAAAATGAAAAGTGTAAAATGAAGGCAGAGACTCAGAGCAATTCGGTTCTTGAAGTCAGACATGTAATTTGAAAAAAAAAACACTCAAAAATTGGAAAGAATAGAATACAATTTTTTATTCGCCAAGTATGGTTGGACACACAAGGAAATGGCCACCGGGGCAAACACTTTCCGTGTATAGTCATAGATCATAAATCATTACACAATTGTAATTCAAAAGATACAATAAGACATTGTATAATATAATAATAGTAGAAGATAGTACTAGAGATGAGAAAAATGAGATGGATAAGATGACTAGGATAATAGGAATACAGCCTTTCACATAGATAAATATCTTTGGGCAGAAGACAGTAGTGTGGGAGTTGGGTGTTTAACAGAGCAATGGCATGGGGGAAGAAACTATCTTTGTGTCTTGTTGTTTTCCCATACAATGCCCTATAGCACCATCCTGAGAGATGTTCAAATGGAATAACCAGAATCAAGATTGGCTAGATTTCTAAACAGAAACAAACACTCTATACGACATTTTAGGTTATCAGTTCAAGACTGTTTCGATCCTAGCTGTTAAGATATTTAATTTAAAAGCTGGAACAGTAAACAGCATAGTGGTCGTTGATTGGTTGTGGACTGCAGGCTCCTGAATGAGGCAATCCACATTATAATTGGTTGCTAGGTATAAAGGGGCGTTTACCTTTTCCCCGACCTTTTTTTCTGTGTGCCTTGCATTCTGTTCTATTTACTGGACGATTTACCTCAGGATGTAGTGAGGTGCCTACCTTGTTTGCTGCAAAAACAGGCATTCATTCTGTGAAAATCCTCTGGTGTCTCACCAGGTTGGAATTCTTAGTGAAACATTTTCCACAACATGAACACTGATATGGTTTCTATCCCATGTGAGTTCTCTGGTGCATCACCAGGTGGGAGTTTGAACTGAAACATTTCCCACAATCTGGACACTTATACGGTTTCTCTCCTGTGTGAATCCTCTGGTGTACAACCAGACTGGAATTTGTATTGAAACTCTTCCCACAATCTGGACACTCATAGGGCTTCTCTCCTGTGTGAGTCCTTTGATGTACAACCAAGCTGGAATTCTTACTGAAACATTTACCACAATCTGAACATTCATATGGTTTTTCGCCCGTGTGTGTCCTCTGGTGTACAATCAGGTTGGAATTCTGACTGAAACATTTACCACAATCTGAACATTCATATGGTTTCTCTCCTGTGTGAATTCTCTGGTGTATCACCAGGGTGGAATTTTGACTAAAACTTTTCCCACAATCTGGACACTCATATGGTTTCTCTCCTGTGTGAGTCCTCTGGTGTTCTTTAAGGGAGGAATTCTCACTGAAACTCTTCCCACAATCTGGACATTCATATGGTTTCTCTCCTGTGTGAATCCTCTGGTGTATCACCAGGTGGGAATTCTGATTGAAAGTTTTCCCACAATCTGGACACTCATATGGTTTCTCTCCTGTGTGAGTCCTCTGGTGTATCACCAGGTAGGAATTCTGCCTGAAAGCTTTCCCACAATCTGGACACTCGTATGGTTTCTCTCCGGTGTGAGTCCTCTGGTGTATCACCAGGTGGGAATTATGACCGAAAGCTTTCCCACAATCTGGACACTCATATGGTTTCTCTCCTGTGTGAGTCCTCTGGTGTATCACCAGTTGGGAATTCCGACAGAAAGCTTTCCCACAATCTGGACACTCATATGGTTTCTCTCCGGTGTGAGTCCTCTGGTGTATCACCAGGTGGGAATTATGACCGAAAGCTTTCCCACAATCTGGACACTCATATGGTTTCTCTCCTGTGTGAGTCCTCTTGTGTACCACCAGGGTGGCATGTGTACTAAACTTTTTGGCACATTGTAGGCACTGGTAGGGCTTTCCTCCAGTATGGGTTCTTTCATGTTCAATAAGTTTGGAAGTGTAATGAAAAACTTTGCCACATTCGGGGCATTTGTATGGCTTTTCAGCACTGTGGATCCTCTGATCCATAATCAGCTCTCATTTGTAATCTCTGTTTTTCCGACAATATGCATATCTGTGGAACTTTTCCGCCACTGATAAATAGTATTTGATTCTGGAGGAGGTCAAAAATATTGGTGATCTCTGCCTGGATGGTTCAAGTTGTTTGTTCCCTCACAGGATGAGCCCTGCATTATTGTGTGGAATAAGCGCTTCCTCCCCACAGACATCGAGATATTTCCTCTTTTTCTGAATCTGGAAATTTTCCACCTTTATTTTTTCATATAATGTTTCCTTGAGTTCTACATACAATACTCATTTACCAGCTCAACACTCTTTTCCTATTTTTTTTCCTTGCCTCTTTCTGGCTGGGGAAGGAGGAGAGTTTTGTGGTTGTCTGGAGGAATGGAAGAATATGTTTTTTCCCAGATGTACCGGATTCACTTTCCTTTTTTAAAGCTGCTTCTGATTCTCTGTCATCCAGAAGGCTCTTTTTGGCATTCCCTTTGCCTATAATATTCACATAAAAAGAGATACTTTAATTACTCTTTATAATATTTTTGCAAGATGTGAAAACAAGATAAAAACATACATAACAAAGAAAAAGCAAACATGCCAAAATGCTAGATTACTTCCATTTATTATGACACATAAAAGACTAACTTCATACATTCACACAATCATGTAATTCTATGTATGTCTGTAGAAAATCCATGTGTATTTTCTGTCTACAAAATGAAATAGGTACAGTATGTGAGCAGTTACAGAATAAATGCCTATACACTAATGCTGAAGGTTTAGGGAACAAAGAGGGCGAACTTGAAGTATTAGTACATGAAGGCAGATATGATATAGTTGGCATTATTGAAACTTGGTGGGTTGAAACTCGTGACTGGAATGTACTGATAGAGGGATACAAACTATTCAGGAGAAACAGACCTAACAAAAAAGGAGGTGGAGTTCCATTATATAAAAGACCACCACATCTCTACAGAAATAAACAAAACCACAGATGAAAACATCCTAGAATCCACATGGGTCATTATTAAAGGAAAGAAAAAATGACATTGCTATAGGAGTATACTACAGGCCAGCCAACCAATTGGAAGAAATAGATGAACTCTTTGCTAATCAATTAACAAATGAATGTAGAAAACATACCACAATAGTAATGGGAGACTTTATCTGTCCTGGTATCAACTGGGAGAAACTCAGCAGCAAGTGGGAGATCAAACAGATTCCTAACCAACTTAGCTAACAACTTTGCCATCCAAAAAGTAGAGGAGGGAAATAGAGGAAAAACTATACTGGACCGAATTCTTGTTAATAGAGAAGAAGTGATAGAAGGAGTTGAAGTTGCTGGAACCTTGGGTAAAAGTGACCACGTCATACTGAAATTCAATATGAACAACAAGCAATAGAATATAATCCAACCTGGGACTTAAACTAGAATTTCAGAGAGACCCTAAGCAAAATTTCATGGATAAAAATCCTGAAGGAGAAAACAACTCAAGAAAATGGGAAATAATGAAAAGTATGATCATAAAAGCCCAATCCAACACAATACCACTAATAAAGAAAAATAAGAAATCAGAGGAGAAACCAGCAGGGTTGCATAAAGATCTCTTTGATAAATTGAAAAACAAAAAGGATAAGTACAAAAAATGGAGCAAGGTCACATAATTAAGGCAGAATATCAGCAAAGCCCAAATCTGCACAGATCAACTCAGGAAATCAAAGGCTCAGAATGAAGAAAGAGTTGCAGAAAAAACGGATCATGCCAAACCAATCTTATGTCATTCTTTGACAAAGTGGCTAAATAAGAGACCAGTGAAATGCTGTGGACACAGTATACTTAGATTTTAGTAAGGCATTTGACAAAGTAGACCACAACCTACTTCTTGCTAAGCTAGAAAAATGTGGAATAGACAACATCATTACCAGATGAATTTGTAGCTGGCTGACAAACCGTATTCAATGAGTAGCCCTTAATGCTACCACATCCACATGGAGGGGAATAAGCAGTGGGGTACCACAAGGTTCTTTCTTAGGCCCAGCACTCTTCACTATCTTCATAAATGAAGAACACCGCAAATTGGGGAGAAAAAAAATATCAAAGGTACAAGTACAGATTAGGTTAAAAAACAGTAACTGTGAGAAGGACCGTGAAGCCTTAGTGGACAATCACTTAAACATGAGTCAGCAGTGTGTGGCAGTAGCCAAAAAAGCTAATACAATCCTTGGGTGTCTGAACAGAGGCATAGAATCAAAATAACGTGATGTATTAGTACCACTTTATAAAGCCTTGGTAAGACCACACCTGGAATACGGGATCCACTTTTGGTCACCACATTACAAAAAAAGAGGTTGATACTTGGGGTGGGGGGGAGGTGCAAAGAAGAGCAACTAAGATGATTAAAGCCCGGACACTAAAACATATGAAAAACGATTGGAGAATTTGGATTTGGCTAGTCTAGACAAAGAAGAAATAGGGGTGACATGATAGCAATATTCCAGTACAGTGCAACCTCGGTTCACAAATGCTTCAGTTCACAACCCAAAAATCAACTAAATGGTTGACTCTGTTAACAAACAAATCCTTGGTACACAAGCAAATTTCCTGAGGACAAAGAAATCTCAAGAGAGAAAACAACTGAAGGAGCGCATCCTTCTACTCTCCCACAAAACAGCAACCTTTCTCTCCCTCAGAATTGACCAACTGAACAGTTTTCTTGGTTGTTCGTGCGCTCTCAGTGTTTGTATTAAAGGATTTTACTGTCACACTGTCCGTTCTGTGGCATATTTAACTACAGTACTGTATTTGTGTGCTTCACAACTCAATACACAACCAAAGCTATGGAACCAATTGTGGTCGTCAACCGTGCCGCTGTATTTCAGAAACTGCCAAAAAGAAGTGGGGGTCAAGTTATTATCCAAATCAATAGAGGCCAGGACAAGAAATAATGGATAGAAATTAATCCAAGAAACAACCTACAAGTAAGGGGAAATGTGCAAATTGTCTGAAATGGTACAGGATCTCCTGCTTGAGCAGGGGGCTGGACTACAAGACCTCCAGAGCCCCTCCCAGCTCTATTCTGACTCTGAAATGGTAAAGCCTCTGCAAGCTTTAAAGCACCGGTTTTGCCTATGAACCTCCTCCCTTGCAAGCAAAACAACAACACGCTCATAAAAAACAGGCGGAATCAGCCCAAAAGTGACGGTAGAGTTGAAATCCCCCAATCAACAGAAAATTGCAGGCAACTTAAAACGTGCAGCTCGGGGGGGATATGCAGGAGACGACATATTTCAGCGTAGTTGTTTATCTGCTACCCCGAAGAGCCCGACTTGCTCCCGGTCTTTCCGCCGACCTGCCCTCCACTCACCTCCCAGACGCCGCTTCGACCCAGCAAAAAGTGCAACAAATCATCGCCATCCTCCCTTAGGAGGCCGGAAGACGTTTCTCCGTGCTTCTCATGTTCTCTCTAGCAGTCCACACGACTCTATGGTCTCAAATTCCTTTCAGTTCAGCTACGCTACAGGCTCTTCCTACTGTATTGGCGACTAGCCAGGCGCGCTTATTGCCTAACGATAGAGCGCCACCTAGCCAACAATAAGTAGATCGTCCGAGCTCTAGCTTCATAGGATTAGCTGGGTTCTTGTGGGTTCATTTTGTTTTTGGGCGCACCCCCTGCCTACATGATTAACAGCCTCCATCTTCATCTTATTCACAGACTATGGGACCAAACTTTGAAGTGTCTCCCACGTTCTCTGTAATTTATATTTATAAACCCAGGATTTACATTTAGATTATATATAAAAATGGATGCAAATGACCAGCTGTCTGAAAGGAACCTAAATTCTCCCATTCCCCATTATCCTGTCAGAGCTGAAGAAGCAAAACATCTTCAAAAGAAAAAAACAAGAAAGTTGCCTCCTGAAAAAGCACCTTTGGGGCACAGAATGCAAAGTATATTCTGAATCAAACTGACGTATTTTAACAGTCCAGATAGAGAAAAGTTCAGGAACGGGATGAGATCAAGAGACTAGTGGTGCTGAGAGGAAGCAATACCCAGAAACAGGAAACGGATAAATATTGAGGGAAAGAACTAAGGCAGGCAGGAATGAGACTGCATGGCAACTTAGTATGTCCAGGAAGGAATGTCGAGTGGAAATGTGTATCAAGTGAAATCAAAAGGCAAAAACAGAATATTCCACCAAAGCACACGGCCTGCTAATCACCAGGCTGACCTTTTTAGAGGGACCCCCTAAACTTCTCTAATAACACAATCCATTGATTTGAAATTCAAAACATTCTTACTAGGGATACTTCTGCGCAACTTAAGTAAAGAGATTGCATATCTAGTACTATATATAGTGACAGCAGCAAAAATTGCCTATGCCCAGTCTTGTAAAAATGAAGAAGTCCTGATAGAGGCCCAGATAATTAGTACAATATTAGAATGAGCAGAGATGGACAGGCTAACTTTAAAAATTAAAGGAAAAGAAGACTCTGAATATTACAAAACATGGGAGGGTTCTACAAACGGCTCAGGGATAAATATAAAGATCAGAGGAATGTACCAATGTGAAACATGTCGGATATGTACAGTGATATTAAGAGGATAATGGGTAATACAGATAAGACATAACTGTATGTGAGATAAGCATTTATAGGTAGAAATAAGACAATAATACTTACAATAGAGTCTATCTGGAGAACACTTACAGCTCGTACTTCTCAATGTAAGAATGGAATCTATGTTTTTTTAAAATAATAGGCTTTATATAAAAATATACTTGGATTTCAGCAAGCCATTTGACAAATATTTATGGAAATGAAAACTGTAAAAATGAAGGTAGAGAGACTCAAAGCAATTCAGTGCTTATAGTCAGACATGGAATTAAAAAAAAAACAACCCTCCAAAATTGGAAAGAATAGAATAGAATACAATTTTTTATTGGCCAAGTGTGGTTGGACACACAAGGAAATGGCCTTCGGGGCAAACATTTTCCGTGTATAGTCATAGATCATAAATCATGAGACAATTGTAACTCAAAAGATACAATAAGTGATTGTATAATATAATAATAGTAGAAGGTAGTAGGAAAGATTAGAAAAATAAGATGGATAAGAAGATGACTAGGATAATTCAAGGTGCTGGTGTTAACCTATAAAGCCCTGAATGGCTTGGGCCCGGAATATTTGAGGGGACACCTGCTGCCAG
>JANHFR010708982.1:0-10290 GCA_032468015.1 Mimophis mahfalensis | reverse complement strand
GGGGGGCATGCAGGGGGGAAGGCTTGGGGAAGGTAAGGGCTGTGTCTTCCTGAGATGCTGCCTCAAGGCCACCCAGCTGGAAGAAGGAGGGAGCCACATATCAAAACGTGCTTGGACTGACCGTTATGACCACATCTTGCCTGAACCTGATTGGCTATACAGTACTGGGATGGGCAAAGAGAGACAGTTAAGGGAAGGGAAAGCAAAACTTAAGGACTTTGGCACGCAGTTCTCAGTTCTGGTTCTGAAATACTGCAATACACCTGACCTCTAATAAACACCACCTTTTCTCAACAAATGGAGCCAAGGATTGTTTCCATTTAGAGGCTTAAGTTGTGGCTGTTCCGACAGGATCCTTTGCTGTAGGAAAGGCAGATGGTAGTTTTGCTAGCTAGTCATACTTTGGACAGCTGAGTTAAATTTGTCCTTAACTCAGGAAGAAATGGGCATTATTATTCCAGATCGGGATTTTCTGGACACAGAACCAAGTTTTTTCTTTTCAAAACCCGATTGTTGCCTATGAACCAACAGACAAAAGCACTGTAAAACTAGACTCACTTCCTGGTATTCCCCAAAGGAGCGGGAGTTTACAAAGCCATCCAGAAAAAGAAACATGTGTGGCTTCTATACAACGCGGGGCTGGTGGAGAATCCAACATAGGACAAATGAGGGGAAAAAAGGGATTCAAATCCTCCTGACATGCAACATGAGTAACAACCAGAGCAAAGAGCTGAGAATTACTTTTATTCTTCAGCTGTGGCAAATCTGCCTTTTGTGGGTTTTGGTATGCAATTACCTCTTTTTCATTCCCTCAGTGCATAGTGAAGTTGCACTTATTTATTTCTTAAACGTTTCTAACCTTAATGAATTCTAGGCAGGGCTCCAGGTCTTAAATTAGATCCAACATATTCCCAACAAATACTCAAGAGTCTACGATAAGCTCAGGCCAAAGGAAGAACTGTAAGTAGGTAAAAGTAAAGGTTCCCCTCGCACATATGTGCTAGTCGTTCTCGACTCTAGGGGGCGGTGCTCATCTCTGTTTCAAAGCCGAAGAGCCAGCGCTGTCCGAAGACGTCTCCGTGGTCATGTGACCAGCATGATTAAATGCTGAAGGTGCACGGAACGCTGTTACCTTCCCACCAAAGGTGGTGCCTATTTTTCTACTTGCATTTCTACATGCTTTCAAATTGCAAAGTTGGCAGAAGCTGGGACAAGTAACGGGAGCTCACTCCGTTACGCAGCGCTCGGGATTCGAACTGCCAACCTTTCTGATCGACAAGCTCAGTGTCTTAGTCATTGAGCCACCATGTCTGTAAGTAGACAGACCATCAATTCAACACCGCAGGAAGGCTACAACCACACTTTTTGAGATTGCTATTAAGAAAAGAAACTTCCAAGTCTGATCGTGCTGCGCCTTCGCCTTCCTCTGAGCGGCTTCTGAACGTGATCTAGGCATGTGCTACACTTGGCTTGTTTTGCCTCAGCAGCATCACTCTGAGTATCTCCAGGAAGGCCCTCTTCCTTGCCCTCCACCTTACAACAAGGCTCTCCAAACTTGGCAACTTTAAGACTTCTGGGATTCAACTGTGCTCCATCTCTGGAGGGTTTTTACAGACAGGTGGGGGAGCCGCTTGTCCAGAATGGCACACGGCTGGGGTCCCTAACCCCTGGTCCGTGGACCAGCAGTGGGCTGGGGCATGCCAGAAACTGGGCTGCAGAAGCAAGCAAAGCCCCATCTGTGGGATGCAGGCAGCAGGTGAAGCCACGGTGCCTCCACTCCACGGAAAATCCTCTCTCCACAGAACCGGTCCCTGGTGCCCAAAAGGTTGGGGGCCGCTGGTGTAAAGTCTCCAGCTTGAGCAGGGGGTTGAACTAGAAGACCTCCAAGGTCCCGTCCAACTCCATTATCCCATATTCTCTGAATTCTCATACACAATTACGGACTGCAGCCATCAACTTAGGCAGCAGGGTTGACCGCTGCCACCCATTAATCACTTTAACTACCAGCAGAGAGAGACTGTTGATGGCACTGAATTACACTGGGAGCTTCCAAAGGATTGCTACCTGATTCAGGCAGGTAGCATTACCTCCTCCCACAGGGAAGTGATAACACACCCTGCCTGACCACCAAAAAGAGCCAGAAAAATGCACAGCTCAAGCCTACTGACTCAAACCACAAAGAACCCTCCCCACTTCCTCATGTTCCACATGCTTGAGAGAATCCAGATCGCATCTAAAGCTTTATCTTGTTCACCTCCACAACTCTGCCCTAATTATTCCAGCCCAGAACATATGCACCACTTCTGACATACCCACAGGAGGTTTCCCCCGGCCATCTTTCCAGGGCAGGATCCGGACTGTTTTGAACGGGGTTAGGGAGGACTCTACGAAGGCAGAAAGTGCAGACACGGAATTCTGTTGCCAGAATTCAGTCACTGCCACTTCTGTCTTGTGTACACAGCTTCCCAGTCCCGTCAGGTCCCCCAGTTCCTCCCTGGAGCTCTGACTCCCCGTCCCACAGACCAGCCGTCCCCAAACTCTCCAGCTGGACAAACCGACCGAGGTCGCAGTGGGGTGGGGGGAGTGGGGATGGTTTCACACAGGCAGCATCATTTTCACAAATGCAGCTTCATGCACTCGCCCCCCACTGGGCCATGAGTTCGATCCTAGGTAGTGGCAGAGGGTCTCCTGCGTGGGCAGGGGGTTGGACTAGTTGACCTACAAGGTCCCTTTCCAACTCTCTTAAATCTGTGATCTGTGGGGTTTGGAGACCCCTGCCACAGATTGAGCAAGCAAAAGATGAAGGTGCCGAGAGCATGGGCATTCTTCCATGCTGAGAAATGTCTGCTGGAGAGGTGGTTATCACAGGGATTTTAAAACATCTGCATGGTGACATTATCACAATGTTTATGTAAATATTTGGGCCACTGCATGTAAAGTTTGGTAAACCGCTTTCACTGTTGTTCTTTGAGCTTACTGCAAAGATGCTTCTACAATGAATGGCAACCAGTTCTTAAGTTTTCAGTTGCTAAAATTTTGATTTACTATAAACCTCTCGTTTTAGACCTTAAGATGCCTACTCTGCTCTTGGGAGAAAGGGAAATAAATAAAAAGTTGGAGTATGAGCTAGAAGGACCAAGTGAAGAGCCTGAGGTTTTATTCCGCAACAGCAGTGCGGATGTCAACCCCCCTCCCCTGCTTCTACTCCATCCACTAAGGGTCATTAATAAGAAGAGATGTAAGCTTTGGATCCTGCAACTGTTAATATATATAAAACCTGAGGTTTATAGTTGGGAGGAGCCAGAGGTGGCTTTTCTGTAATAAAACTAGCTTATAAAAACAGTGACCTTGAAATGCTGGCTCTTAGCCTTTTAATTCATATATTGGCCTAAGGGAAGATCTTAATTTGATTGGTGGATATATGGGTTGGCCTCATTGCTAATGTCCAAATTGAGCATGCTGGCCTTTTTAATGCCACAACTGGGAGAAAGCTTAGCCTTTATCACTGACCAGAGCTCCATAAAGCATCATTTGGAAACCCACGATTCAGCATAATGCAAATTCAAATGCATTTAATAGGTTAGCAGCCTGCTCAAATTGCAAATATTAATTACAGAAGGATACTCAAATTGCCTCATTTTCCCAAACAATTCTAATAAACTGAAAGATGATGCAGCCAAGACATAATAGTATATTTTGACCCCATTTAATATTTGCTTGAAGTAGATATACATATAGTTATAAAACTACAATACCTCTGTAAAAGATGCCATTGGAAAGCTACTGCAGCAGTGGACGACACAGTGAGAAAGAACTGAAATTGTGGCAAAGATCAGAAACAAGAAATGACAGATAAACAGGAAGTATCAGTTGATGACAAAAGAACATTTCTTGCAATGTAGCCTGTACACAAACACATACAATTACTACCTGGTGACTAATGATACCTGATCTTGAAAAGTCTGATGCTTTAGGTTGCCTGAGTGAAGTGCAAACACTTCTATAAATTCAAGTCTCACAAATATATTACTGCAATTGCCTATGTCTCAAAAGACACGTTAAATGGTTGGAAGCCCCAGGCAATCTAAAAGAGGTGTACAGGTAGTCCTCCTGATCACAATTGGGAGCAGAATTTCCATTGCTAAGCAAATGATTAAATGTCTGTAGAGATTCTCAGTCATCCAGATCACAACTGTCTCAAAGTGCTGCTTTTTCAAATGGCAACTGGACTTAACAACTGCATTGATTCGCTTAGCAACTATGGTAAAAATTGAAAAATCGGGTGATTGACAACCATCTTGCTCAGCCCAAAGGTGCCTTCTGAAAAAGATGCTTTTTCAAAAGGCAACTGGAATTTTTTTCCTTGAGGAAGACATTTCGCTTCTTATCCAAGAAGCTTCTTCAGTTCTGACTGAATCAATCATTCAGGCAGAACTGAACAAGCTTCTTGGAGGAGAAACAAAATGTCTTCAGCGAAACAAAAGAAACAAATTCTAGTTGCCGTTTGAAAAAGTGAATCCCTGCAGTTGTTAAGTGACTCAAGCAACAGTTAACAGAATCTGACTTCCCCCATTGATTTGGCTTATCAGAAGCCAGCTGGGAAGGTTGCCCTTGTCTATGGCTGTAAGTCGAGGACTACCTGTATTGCGTCTTGTTTCTAACTCTGAACCAAACTTTCTGCATTGATATTGGCATGGTCTCAATGTCACTTTGCTGCCCCTGAGCTCAAAGCTCCCAGTGCCATCATCTCTGGCCAAAAGGACAGCCAAGAGGCAGCCGAGCGAGGGGAATCGAAGCTTCCCACCCCCTCTCTCAGCTGTCCATATTCTGAAGACCCCAAGCAGCCTTCCACAGGTTTTCTGTAAAGACAGCAACAAGAAAGGCCACTTGTAACTTCATTATCATTGTGTATTATAAAGCACCTGCAGTGTAACTGCATGTCTTGTATCCTAACAAACCCATGGAAGCTCTTTTGAAACAAGGAGTTTCACCATCATTTCAATTATCACAAAACAGCATCAGAGAGATAACCAACAATACAATGCAACAATATTCTAAGAAATAATAATGCAACAATACAACACAGACATGATTATGTAAATATCAAAATTATCAAATACTATACAGGTGTAGGAAGTGTGAGTACTGATCTTTATTATTTTTCCATTCACAGCCTCCTTAGCTGGAAAATAACTTCCCTAGCCTCACATCTATAAACAATTTACTTTTCTGAATAATTAAAACCTAAGCACCAAGTTGTAGATAACTCCCTTTCCAGTGCTTAAAACCTATACATTTCTGTTCAGCCACCTAAATTTATCTGCTGTAAGGATCTTGATAGGTATTTTGTGCGTCAGGTTACACAGGAAAGCAGCTGCAGTAGAAGTTTAGAAAAAGTTCAAGAGGAAGAATTCAAACAAAGCAGCTTGTATTTACTAGCAGTGTGTGGGAGGAATATAAAAATAATAGAATGTAGGGCAAGAGAATAGTTAGCAATATAGACACAGAAAGATTCTCTACGCTAAATCAAAGCATTGGTCCTATGGATAGTCCTCGAGTTAGGGCCACCACTGAGACCTGTAATTACAGTCATAAATCGTGATGGCTGTAAAAGCAGATTGCCGCATGACCAAACACAATTCTATGCCCTGTTTTGTGGCAGCCATTAAGCGAATATGGCAGTTGTGATCACCATAAACCAGAAGTAAATGCTGGTTTCCAGCAAAAATGTCATAAGTCATGGTCATATGATCACATTGGCTGTCAATACTGAAAAACGCTGCTTTTCCATCAAGTGGGCCTGGACTGACTGGGATTTTAGTATATTGGCTTTAACATTTTGTTTAAATTTAATCGATTAATGGGATGTTGATTTAATTGTTCTTTAATTTTTCTATTGTCCACTTTTATTGTTGTGAACCACCCTGAGTCCTTCAGGAGATAGGGCAGCATAGAATGAATGAATGAATGAATGAATGAATGAATGAATGAATGAATGAATGAATGAATGCTGGTTGCCAAGCATCAAAAACGCAGACAGGGTGTGTGAGTGACATCAGACCTTCGAAACTGGGACATAAGTTACTTTTGGGGGCTTGTTATAATTTCAAAAGGTTGCTAAGCGACCAATCATAAGTTGAGGACTATCTGTAATTCAATACTCCGCACTTGGACATTTCATACAACAGCATTTGTCAGCTCTATCTCGAGATGGCAAAAATCAAAACTGGAAAAGAATCTGCCCACAGCCACCAATTTTTGGCAGAATACCAAGTAATACTTGCAAAGCAAATTGCTGTTTGCCAGAGTTCACAGAAAGCAAAGGAGACATCAAAGAAGCTTTAATACATTTTGTATAAACTGTCAATGCACACTAAGTCACCCCAAATGCTCCAAAGTCCAAAGGATTGTGCACAAATGTATAAAGGAGAGAATTTCTTGAAAGAAGAAAAGCCATTATCTTACGTTCAAACAAATATGACTTAGTAGGTGGTTTATTTCTAGCCTACTTGTTGAATTTAAACTTTTCCTATTTACAAAGTTTAGTGTTTGTCTATTTAAGAACTGTATGAACACACAAAACAAGCTGACTAGAAGCCTGAACTAAAGGGTCATCAATACACAAATATTCCAATAAAGGAGAATATTTTTAGCTCAGGGCTGAAGGGGGGGGGATCCTTAGTACTCTCTGAATTTGCTTGTTTTCTCGCAGACGTTTCATGACCCAACTAGGTAACCTCATCCAGGCTAGTAAGGAGTGCTGTTTGCTGTCAGTTTATATTCTGGTGTCCTGCCTGTCTGTGTGGGTGGAGGGCGGCCATAGGGATCCTGCGGTTGGGCTGTCTACTGATGGCTCTTTGGCAGCTTTTTTTTTAAAATTTACAATTAAATTAAAAACAACAACACAAACATCTTTTCATGAATCTTGCAATGGGCTTACATAACATCCAAAATTTTGATTATATATTACAAAATCATACATTCTATCAATTTTTCGATCTCTTGTCCAACCATGAATGCCATAGATCCCAACATCGATAGTAGTCAGTCTTTTTAGTCTCTTAAAAGAATCGATAACCTATCCGCTTTAGCACACTCAAATATCTTCCATATTAATTTGTCCTCCAAAGGTACCATATTTTTCAGACCATAAGACGCACCCAATTTTTAGAGCAGGTAAACAAAAAAATATTCTGAACCAAATAGTACTAGTATACTAAAATATTAAGCTCTGTCGTTCTGAGTGAGCTGGCTTGGCTCTCGTGCGCATGCTGGACAGCATTCAGACCACAAGACGCACCCTAACTTTCTCCCCACTTTTGGGGGGGAAAAGTGAATCTTATGGTCCAAAATTTACGGTAAGTCTTTACCCTTCCAGTGTTGGGCATAAATTATCCTAGCCACTGTACTAATATGTACAGATAAATACCATTTTTCCAAACTAATCTTTTCTGGTGTAATACCAAGTTAAAAAAACCTCCAGTTTCAAGTCTATTTTATAATGCGTAATCTCCCATAACCAATTCTGAATTCTCAACCAAAATTTGCCTGCCTGGGGACAAGGCCACCATTGATGAAAATATGAGCCAATCTCCCCACACTTCCAACAATTTGGAGATGCTCCTGGAAACATTTTTGCTATCCGAGCCGGAGGGAGATATCATCTGTATAACATTTTGTATGTATTCTCTTTGTAGGAGGTTGCCAAGGTATATTTCAGATTTTTTCCCAGATTCCTTCCCACTTTTCTACATTGATTGCATATCCGAAGTTTCTCCCCCAGGCAATCATCAAGTCTTTTATAATTTCATCTCCTATCCATCTTATTGTTAGGAAGCAGTAAAATTTCGATAATATTTTGTCTTCTTTGCCAATTAAAATCTTATCCAATTCTTGAAAGACCCTATTGATTCCCCCCTGCTCCTTATCTTTTTTATACCTAGAGTGTATTTGGGCATACACCCACCAAGCAAGATCCAACCCCTGTGCTGGGCTCTTTGGCAGCTTCTTGACTGGGGGAGTTGCTTACTTGATTGTTGGTCTGAAGTTGACCTTGGAGTTAATTTATGCCGATCTGGGTGCCGATTCCTGGTGTTGGGGTCTTTTTGTTCCCTTTTAGGCTGGTTGATTGTCTCTTTTGCACAGACTGTAAATGTTGTTAATGTCTAGGTGTCTATTGGCAGCTGATTTGTCAGAGTGCCAGGCTTCTGGAAATTCCCTGGCGTTTTTGGACTTGGCAGGTCTAGGATGGTTACATTTCCCCCAATTGAAACTAGGGTTAAATCTGTCTACATGCTGTGAAATTAAACAATTCCCGTCATGTCTTCTGACTGCCAGTTGGTGTTTGTGGATGCCTTCTGCCAGCCTTCTGCCAGCCTTCTGCCTGTGTCTCCTACATAGTGGCCATTGCAGTCCTTACATTTGTATGTTGCAGATGACTCCTGTTTTTCCTCCTGGGATTGCTGGATTTTTTAGTTTGCTTAGGCTGTTTGGAAGGGCTTGAGTTTGTGTGCCATGCTGGTTCCATGTGGTTGTGGTAGTCTATTTGTGTTTCTGAGTTATTCTGGATGCAAACAGCCCAATCAAAGAATCTCTAAGACTGCCTCCACCCACACAGATGGACAAGAAACCAGAATATAAACAGACAGCAAACCCCACTCTTTACTACGGCAGCACTGATGATGTTACCTAGTTGGGTAATGAAACGTCTGCAAGAAAACAAGGAATCTCAGAGAGCACCAAGGGTCCCTCAAACAAATATTCAATTGTATTTTCATCTTGATAACACTTAACTAAAGGGGTGAGGGCTGAACAAGAAACTGGAAGAAATGATGGACTGAGAGTTTACACTGTGATGTTCAGTCATAAGGAAAGGAGGTACAAGTTTCCCTTGTTTTACAGAAATATCTTTTATGCAAATATGCTATTGTGTATTGATCACTTTTATCCAAGAATTCAGACAGAAAACACTGCTGTCTGCAATTCGCACCAGGACACTGAATTTGTGCCTGAAGCCTGAAAATGTCCGTGAGATCTTACTGTCAAAACCACTTTCTGGATTCACCTTTAGGATGTGCAGTGTTTTCCTACTTCGCGTCCTGTCTCCCACTTACTTCCACACCTGTTATATCCTCAACTTACAACATTAGTTTAACGACAATTCGAAATTACAATGGCACTGGGGAAAAGTGACTTATGACCATTTTTCACGCTTACAATCATTACAGCCTCCAGGTTTCTTGTGATTGCCATCTGTGACCCTCATAGCTGGATTCCAACAAGCAAAGTGAACGGGGGAAGCTGGATTCACTTAATGAGCATGTGATTCACTTAACAACTTAACCAAAGGAAGAGAAGCTGTAAAATCATTGAATAACTGTTTAGCTTAGCAACAGAAATTCTGCACTCAATTCCGGGACCAGTAAATCCACTGGTAAGTGTGACTGTGTCAACTTACAATGGCAGTTCCAGTTGTCATAATTAGGCAAATCCAGCAGTGCTTCAGCATCCTGCAAATCACATGATCGTGATCCACCACTTCCTGCTGGCTTCCCCATTGCCTTTGCTTGTTGGAAGCCGGCAGTGAAGGTTGCAAATGGTGATCATGTGACCACAGGATGCTGCAACCATTGCAATTGTGAGCCAGCTGCCAAACATCAAAATCATGATCACGTGACTGCAGGGATGCTGCAATGGCCGCAACCATGAGGAACGGTCATAAGTTTTCTCATTCAGTGCTGTTGTAACTTTGAATGGTCACTGAACAAATACTTGTTACTGTGAGGTCAAAGCGGCCACCAACATCTTGTCCAACACTCGTAGCAAAATATGAAGGGAAAAGATCTCTTTAATGGTAGGAAGTAGGTTGGATGTACCACATTGTGTTCCAAAGCGGGAAAAGGAGCTTCAGCCCTAAAATGAGCTTTTGACCTGGTGAATCTACTGTGAATCAACCTAAGAAGAATGCTAATAAAATCTGTAGGGCTGCGATGCATTCCACCACTGCCGTAACTACACACATTAGAAATCCAGCTGTATGTAGAAAAGATGGGATAAAACGCTTTTACTTTAAATAGTACATGAGACAAGGCAGGAAGTCCATCTGAGGAATGTAGGGCTTTAAGAATACGGCTCTAAAAATTTACGAATACATCTCCCAATAAATTTGGGTTACAAAATTTGGCACCATACTCCAACTTCCGTTTCCCCCCTGGTTTGATTTCACATTACACATGGTTGGGGGGGGGGGGACATAATAATCAGTGATGGGATTCAAATAATCCCACCACC
>JANHFR010708882.1:0-10299 GCA_032468015.1 Mimophis mahfalensis | reverse complement strand
TGGTGGGACTCGAACCTGCACTAATTGCAGGCAGTTGATAGTAATTAAGGAGGCATTAGCTGCCTGAACCACCAAGTTATTGCAGATCTTTAAATGGTCATCAAAGTAGTTTGACAACCATTTCAAGTCCCCTTCTGAGAACTGAAAAATAATATCCAGAACACAAATTATTTATGCTTTACCTTATTTAGGAAAAGAATCCAATTTTCAGGGCATCTTTCCTGAGGTGCTTTATAGCCTGGTTCGCTTGTCTCCAATAATGATGCATTGTATTTCTCACAAATGAAAGGCAGTTTTGCACTGCAATCTAATGACCTGCCTGCAGAATAAAGAATAGAGAATTGTTATGCTGATACCCTGTCATGCAGACCTCTTACTAAGTTTAATGTAAGCAATAAAATAGAGTTTTAAGTGAAGATTGTTTTTAATACCTTTGCTTTCAAATTTAGTTTTATGCTTTAAACCGAATAGAACCCCCAGCAGTTAGTATAAGTGTACTCTGAATGAATATATTAATTAATCAATAAAGGAGAATAAGTGTAGTTCAGGACTGAAATGAGGGGTCCTTGGTGCTCTCTGAGCTTGGTTGTTTTCTTGCTGATGTTTCATTATCTAAACTAGGTAACACCATTAGTTTAGCACTGATGATGTTACCTAGTGTGGGTAATGAAACATCTGCAACAACCAAGCTCAGAGAGCACCAAGGACTCCCCATATTAATGAATGATAAGAATACCTTCTTGGTTCAGAAGCAAAGCCTGTAGATAAGTGGTGGTAAACCTATGGCACACGTGCTACAAGTGGCACACAGAGCTGTCGGCTGTTGCTGTTCCGGGTTGGTCTTGTGCGCATGCACAGAAGCACCAGAAACTGGAAGATCATGTGATCTTTCAGTTTCTGGCACACGGGTGTGCTCGTGTGCTCGCTTGCTCCCGTTTTTGGCACTCAGTGCCAAAAAGGTTCACCACCACTGCTATAGATGGTCCCAAGTTCAACCAGAGGATTTTTAACTAAAGAAGTACTTTAGATAATAAAGAGTTGGATGGAAACTTTGAAGAATTGGTATCAATGTTGGACTAGCAAGTTCAATTGTTTTATTTAGTTCTGAAACTGAAAGATCAGGAATAAAATGAACTATGTCAAGAGAAGGATATCAGAACAATGAAAATCTGCAGATCCAACAGGATAGAAACAGGATGTCATGGAGAGGGGATGAACAATGGAAGCTGACAGAATTCCTATACCGGGGTGTCAAACTTGTAGGCCGCAGGCTGGATGCATCATGCGCAGGCCACGCCCACCCCAGCTCCGCGAAGGGGAAAAAGTCACAGTACATCATGTGACGACAATGTGATGCAGTTCTCTAGACAGAAACAAACTTACAGTCTAAGAATTGTTATTTTGAGAATGCAAACTTTAAACTGTTTACCTTCTGTCAATTTCAATCAAGACAAGAATAGAAGCAAAAAGATCCATGAGGGTGAAGAGCAATCACGTACATTTTCTGACTTTGCCAACTCGAGTTGGCAGAATTTAAGGTTAAAAATCATGTAGTAGGAAGCAAAATTCCCCCCAAAAGAAGCTTAAAGGAAAACTAATATATTCTTATTTAGGAGAGTCTCTGAGAACGTTTCTAAGAATATAGCTGATTTTAAAAAATAAAGTTATTACCTCTTAACCAGGATCGATAAGAGATATGCCAACATTTTCTGGGGTAGTGTTCAAAATAGTGTGAAAAATAGCTTAAGAAAAAACAAAGATAATATTATTATTATTTTTTAAAAAGGAAACAAGATACATATAGCCACAGAGTAGTATCCAAACAGTATAGTCAAGGAATAGAATGATGGGCCATGATCAATCACATTTTATGCAAATGTTACACCTTTGCATAAAAGTTACAATACGAAAAATTGGATTATGGGTTGGATTATGATCCTACAAGTAGTCTCCATTTACAAGTGTTTCTTTAATGATGGTTCAAAGTTAAGATGGCCTTAAAAATATGACTTATAACCTGTCCTTGAAATTAGAACTGTCACACCATGGATACGTGATCACAATTCTGGTGCTTGGCAACCAGTTCCAATTTACAACAGTTGTGGCATCTTGCAACCATATAATCACTATTTGCAATCTTCCCAACTGGCTTCTGACAGTCAACCAATTCACTTAATGGCTGTGATTTCCTTAACAACCACGATATGCGTAACAAGCATGGTGATTCAATAAATACCATGATAAAAATGATCATAAAATAGAATCCAGTCACATGATGGCTTGCTCAACAATGTTGCTTAGCAACCAAACGTCTGGTTCCCACTGTGGACATAAATGGAGGACTATCTATTTTTCTACCATCTTTCTTCCTTCAAACCCACCCAGGTGGAAACTACTAGCAAAAAGGCCCAATCCAGGCCGAAACTGATGGGGGGACAGGGTAAGGAGGGCTGAACCGATACTCCAATTTTAATCCAGATAAAAAAACTTTACGTCTTCCATTTTCATGAAATAACATTCCTCTAGACAAGACATTCTTAATTCAATCTATTTTAGAAGGTTTGTTTTTCCAAGATATGGTATTACTTTTGGGCCTGGAAGCCTACAGAGTTGGGCTTATTTTACTTATTTTATTTATACAATTTTTATAGCTTCTTTCTAATTGCCATGAAAACTGTTCTTGAGGTCACAAAGGTTGAGTTCAACTCCAAGAAGATTTTAACTTTTTATTTTTAAGGTACCAAATACAATTATACTCATTTAGTTATAGATACTAAGACTAATATAATGAACTGCCCCATATAAGCATACACACAAAACCTGCTTTAATGCTTTTCTTTTTCATTTGCATTTTAAAATAAAAATTGGACCTGGTGCAGAGATATGCTCCTACATATACTCAAGGGGTTTTTTTTTAATGTAGCCAAAAAATAAAAAATAAAAATTCAAAGGCAAAGGCAAAGCCTTCAAATGCCCAATTTTTCAACGAAATGTAAAACACGGCTATTGGTACAATCATTTGCACTGAATCTTGCAAAATATTGCCTCCCACTAGCTCATATACAACTGTTTATGGAACAGAACCTTTAACCAATCAATTCTGTTCTTAAATTTCCACTTGAACCATTGTAAAAAAATGTTTTAAGGACAAAACGTAGTGTTAAAATTCCCCGGCTCTCCAAAATTTACCATTTCGGTATCTGACCTTCAGTCATAAGTGACATTGAGCTTTGGAAATAGTTTTCATAAAATAAATAATCTTTAGAACAACACAGATGGATGTTTGTACTTACGGCAAACGATAGTAAGTTGTTGGAATTCTGTATCTGAACCACCAGTTCTGATTCTCGTCCGATAACTGCCAAAAGCAGATTGTGTTAGCATGAAATGCAATATCCAATGTTATCTCTTCCACGCAATACTGAAAAACGTTTTCAATTGCATGACAGTGTAGCAATCTTTGTGAAAAGGTCAAAAAGTCTCATGACTATTGATTTATGAGATCTTTTTATTTTTAGGGAACTCTAATGTCAAATGTAAAAACAGTTCTACAACTATAGTAATAAAGAAATGCTAAGTTTACTGCAGCATGGTATCTGCAATCAACATCTTTAATACTCCCAGTGCTGTAATACCATGTATTACAATATCTAAGAAATTAGAAGAAAGCAATAAAAAACCCCAGCAAGATTTAGTGCAGGCACATCATGAGTAAGGGAGAAATTAAATCCAATCTTTTAAAGTATCTTATTAAGACTGGCTTTATGGTAAATGTGATTCATGCTGACTTCACCCATAATTTGATCCAACTAAGAAGCCATCTATGATTTCCCGAGCTCTGTAATCTTACCTGGATGAGCTCATATTTAAGTCATTTGCAGTGCAAGACCTATTTTGCCATCCATAATAACCATCTGTGAGATAAATTGGGCTGAGAGAATGTACTAGCCCAAAGTCAGTCCTCTGTGGCTAATGTGGCACTAGAACCTGGATCTCCCAGTTAACCACTGGCCCACTGTGAATGAAGGGCAGTCTCTTAACTACAGGTAGTCCTCGACTTATGACCACAATCGAGCACAAAATTTCTGTTGCTACATGAGACAGTTGTTACGTGAATTTTTGCTCCACTTTACGATCTTTGCCAGTGAGTTACTACAGTTCTTAAATTAGTTACACGGTTGTTAAGTGATTATGGATTCCCAATGGACTATGCTTGTCAGAAGGTCCCAAAAAGTTTGTAGGGACACTGCAACTGTCATAACTATGAGGTGGCTGCCAAGCATCTCAATTCTGATCATGGCACCATGTGGATGCAGCAACAGCAGCATGAAAAACAATTCTAAGTCACTTTTTCCAGTGCTGTTGTAACTTTGAAAGATCACTAAAAGAATTACTGTAAGTCAAGGACTACCAGTATCCAGAAAAAAATCTCCAGAGAAAGAAGTAGCCACAGTTTGCTTCAATAATGGCAACTGGCTTCATTCTGATTTTTTTCAAATGAACTAAACCAAAATCCCCAGTAAAACATCTTAATAAATCAACCCAAAATTAACTATTTATTGTTGTATCTGTTCATAGTAGAGAGCAGTAGAGGTGCACAAGGAATGCCATACCACGAAGCGCAAGTATGAGCAACCCACAGATTTCACATGATCTCCAAGGCCACCCAGATCACATTGCTGAATTTTAGCAACAAATTACTGAACAACAAACAGCAGCATGATTCCCTGCTCATTTTTATGGAAAACGAAAGTAATTTCTCTCTGATAGGTTTAATGCACCTCACTGCCTGTAACTTCTGCATTTCATTTCCCAATGACTTCATGATATCCTCCATCAAAATCCACAAAGAAAAGGGATGTTGCCAGTCATTTCATTCAACAGAAATCACTCAAAAAATAAATTAATGCATTACTTTTAAAATTGTGTTCAGAATGCCATTCATAGCAGTGAAGGAGGCCACATAAGCCAAGTCACTTCCATTCTCAGAACAATACAAGGAAGCTTCTTGATAGCTCAGATGCTTGTTTGCCACAAACCAGAATTCGGACCCATCAATATTCACTGTTGGCCCATGAATTCCTTCTTCATCTAAAAAGAAAGAAAATCACATACAAAGCTTACATTCAGTACAACCTAACATGAACCAGCAAATCCATGCAATCTGAATCATCATGTAACAGGGAGGCTGTGTGAATAAAAATAAAAAACACTGGGCATTTTTGATTTAGAACAGAGCACCCCAAACCTTTCAGCATTGGCAGCCCGGAGTGGGGGAGGGGGAGATGATTTTGTGGGAGGGTCAAACGCATGTGTGCAATTGGGGCCACAAGTGCCCATGACAAGGCTCGCATGAGTGGGGATGCAAGTGCCCATGACGAAGCTCACTCAGGGGTGTGCACTCCAGCTGGCCCAAATGGAGATTAGCTTGCGTCCCAGTAGTGGGCCATGGACCACAGGGTGGGGACACCTGACTTAGAGTCAAATGACTAAATTTGACTTCAATTCCTCCACATCTGATTTCAAGCAAAGACATTACAACTCACTTCATCACACAGTCATTTTGCTAAAGTTAACAAGTTTATTAACATGCTTTGAGAATTAAACAGGCCATTTTTTTTTTACTAATTACATATTTTGATCAACTCTCTAGTGCACCTAAAACTGGTTCATGAATGGTCTTGTTGGGAAGGTAATTATTACTGTCTGTAACTTCTGCATTTCATTTTCTTATGATTTAATATTTATAATCAACCAGAAACTGAATGAATAAATCAATAAACATATTCTAGTGATTATGGGCATTTGTATGGAATAGGAGCAAGTGAAATATATCTCATGCCATCCACGTACAAATAATATGATGTACTTGCATCAGGCATCATGACATGAGTGCACCATCGATGCAATGACATCATGACTTGTCAACACTTTGATATCACAGAATATCACTTTGATATCACAGTTAGAAGGATCTTTTCTACTTATTCCTGAAGCTTGGCCAAGTTCAAGTTCCTTCTGGATAAAGGTAGTACTTTGTTATATAAATCTTATTTCAAGTTTCAACACACACACACACACACACACACACAAACAAACAAACAATATGGACTGCTACTGTGTGTTTAGAGTTTTACAAAATACATTATTTTTGCAGTGTGTAAAACTCCTGTGCACGTTCTGGGTATCTGAAACAGCAATAGCAATAAGACTTATATACCACTTCACACTGCTTTAGAGCCCTCCCTAAGCATATTGTCCCCAACAATCTGGGTCCTCATTTTACCCACCTTGGAAGGATGGAAGGCTGAGTCAACCTGATGAGACTTGAACTGCCATATTGCAGGCAGCCAGCAGGCAGCAGAAGTAGCTTGCAGTACTGCATTCTAACCACTGCGCCACCACAGCTCTTGAATACTTGAACTGAGATTAAGCTAACAATCCCATCTGTTTTAAAACTGCCATGAGGCTTTGGAAAAAACCTGAACTACAATGAAGCGTATGAAAAGTAAGAAATAATCTTACCTGGTTTGTACCATTCAGGTGTCTTTGGAGTGCTACCTGTTAATAAAGGAAAAGCTTATCACTGGATGTACTAACACAGGAATGTCAAACTTGCATCATCACATGATTTATCACTTCCCCCCCCCCCTCGCTAAGCTGGGTGTGGGTGTGGCCAGCGTGTGATGCATCCGGCCTGGGGGCCACCAGTTTAACAGCCCTGTACTAATATATCCTTGGTGAGAAAAAGGCTACATGTCACTGTTTTTATTTGCAATTGGAAACATATACTGGTAGTCTTCTAGTAAAACAGGAATGTTCAAACTTGAATTCAACAATAATTTAACTTCCCATACATACAGCAAAAAATCTCTCGAGTCATTTTAAAAAATGGAATCTAATTGAGGCATGAATGCACATTCTAAGGCAGAGTTTCCTTTGCTATTAGTAGTATACTTCTGGACTCAAGTGGTTCCAAAAAACCCCAACATTTAACTGATCAAAAATCCATGAAGAGTTCTTTGTACAAAGAGGTGATATTACTATACTCCAAGAGAGTACTGCAAATAGCAGCAAATGGAATAAAATAGATATGATTATTCAGAGAACAATTACTTCATACAATGGAATTAATTTTATATCCAATAAATAAATAAATAAATTACCCCACTGCTCTATCAATGGCCATATTTCTCTGGCAGAATCTTGTTCCAAAACATAAAAAGAATTTATGATTTGAAAACACTGTCTCCCAGCATTTAAGCAACTGAGTTAGGCTATACCAGGTTTTTTCCCCAATCTTTTGAGCCTGGAGGAACCTTTGAAATATTTTTCAACCTTCGGGGAACCCCTGCACATTCAGGCTCAACGATATTCATTTCATGTGTAGGTACTATGTGTTTGTAATAGAGTTCATAAAATAAAAATAAAGAATGAACACTTTTCCTTTCCCCCTACTTCCTTCCCCTCACTCTGTAGGTGGCTGTTGCTAATACCTGGACCAGGCCAGCCCCAGATGTCCTGCACCCACCTGGAAATAGCTCCCCCCTCTGCCCGCTGATACCCTGGAGAAAGGCAGGCTGGTGAGCTGCCAAAGAAATCCTCTCAGGGGGGCCTTACTTGTAGGCCCCTTCACTAACGGCTGCTCCTCCCTCCTTGCTCACTCTGGGCTTTGCTCATCTACCATCGTGTGTGTGTGTGTGTGTGTGTGTGTGTGTGTGTGTGTTTGTGTAATTTCTGCCCCAACCAGGAGTTCATGAGGGCTCCAGGAGGCCAATCAAGAGTTGGAAGTTGGAGGGGTTTCATTCAATTTCTTTAAAATAAAATTTAAAAAAAAAAAAATCACGGTCCCCCCAGGGAACTCTTTGTGACCTCTTGCAGAATGCTAGGATTCTGCAGAACTCCAACTGAAAAACCCTGGGCTACACACGAAGCTAAAACATAATCTTTCAATACCTAGTTTGAGAGGTAGCCACATTTGCTTTTGTTTCCTTTGACACCATTGTTGACCCTTTAGTTAAATGGGATGGAAAGTCAAAAAGCAGTTTTACATTTGAAAAGTATATGGTGGGCTGGTGGTTCTCAGACCAAGAGTTGGCAATTAAACGTATCTTCAATAATTGCCCTGCTTCAAAGACACCTTGCAAATCTGTTAATTTGTAGGAAGAAAAAGCCATGGATCTGAACTACTGTAAGAATGAGAGGCATCTGTACTTTTCCATCAATGTTTGTTTGGTTTTGTTGTTGCTGGCACTAAAGATTCTTATTCGGCCAAACTGGGTCTGCCAAACTGACTTATGCCAAGTCTTGCCTAGGAAATAAGGTTACTCATGGAAAATCATGAGTCTGGGAGATTCTGCCAGTAGGAAAGGAAAAGAAAGAAAATACTTTTATTTAACACACACATTCTTGAAATAATGTATGCCAAAGATGGGATTTCAACATTGGATTCAAACTTTAGTCAGATGGAAACTAACTCAAAGTTTGGAGGAAAAAAAGGGATAACATTTTCAGAACTCAGATTTTTTTTAGAGTTACAGGAAATTGGCCCATCATAATGCTGGCATGTTGAATAAAATGAAGGAAAAGATAATCCTAAATTTTAATGCTTTTATCCTGCAGACTTTTATCTGGAATGAGCCATACAGAATACAGTAGATCCCCTTTCTAAAAAAAACCCAAAACTACAATTAAACAATATATGGTTGAACCCCAAATTTACCTTTAGTGATCTGGCATACCCATTCAAGTTTTACATCACAATGGAAAGGTTTTAAGTAAAAATCCTCTTCTCTATCTTCAAATAGGTAAAAATGGTACAGAGGCCGAGGTTTTCGTCCGACAGTCTGTATAATTACAAAAGAAAAGCAAGGATAATATGCATTATTTCTTTTTGTAGTAACTCTCAAGTAAGTGTCCACAACTAAATTCTGTTAAAAAGATTCCCTTCCTTATTAGCTCGTTTAATCATTAGAAATAAATCTCTGTGTTCAGAGGAATTTTCTTTTAAATGTACAAGGGATTCTAGCTACAGGCTAAAAAAATAGCAATACCAATTAAATTTATATGCCGCTTCACAGTGCTTTATAGCAGTTTACGGAGTCAGCTTATTGCCCCCAAGAATCTGGGTCCTTATTTTACTGACCTCGGAAGGATGGAAGGCTGAGCCAACCTTGAACTGGTGCTGGGCAGAGTTAGCCTGCAATACTGCATTCTAACCACTGCGCCACCACCACAACAAATACTGTTGTTAGAGAAGTATACTTCTATTTAATACTGGGTAGAATCAGGTATTGAAAGGTATTATTTTCAGCTGGTAATCAACAAAAGGGAAATATTCCAGACATATATCTGGATTTCTAAAAAGTAAAAGTAGGATACAGATGAATGGTAAATGCAGAAGTAGAAAAGAATCAAGTAAGATAAGAGCTAAATGATAATAGTCCCATTAAATTCAGTGGGACTTACTTTTAACAGAATTAAACTACTGCCAATGCAATACTTACTCAGAACTGAAGTATGGAATTGCCGTGCTATGTTTGTTATGTTTATAAGCAAATATATTTGAAATATTTGTCAAAAACTACACATGCCTACTTCAAAACAGCATTTCTTTTTCCAACTAAAGAAAACAAACTAATGAAAGGATCACTGCTACTCTACTTTTCAAGACAAATTATTTTATGCACATTATTGCATTCCAATGTAATATTTACAAATGTAACACAGTTGAAAAAGGCTGTTTTATTCTGAAGTTGGGACAGAAAACCTAACCAATCAGACAGTGAGATAAATAAGATGGACATGCCAGGGCATTTGTAAGAAGGCTGCAAACATTCGGGAGATTTGTTATGTTTATATTCCTGCCAGAAATAAGATTACGGTGTTCTGGGGATAAAAAAGCAAAGCTACAAAGGCAACCTTGGATTCACTCTGTTTAAAAATTCCAGGTCTGTTTCTGGCTTCATCTGGAACTGATATGTTAATTTCCTCCATTCAAAATCAAGATGACGGTGTGTGAGAAAACAAGAAGGCCAAAATCACCAGAATAATGCAAGCTTCCTGCTTACATCTCTCTCCTAGGCTGTTCAAACAGGCAGGCTGCAGAATCAGTACAGTATTCCTTTACACACACACTTTTTTTTTTTAAGGACAGTACATTAAGACCTGATTTCCTGCTAAAAAATGTGAAGAAGCAATTCCATAGTAAAAAGAAAATTTAACAGAGCACAAGCTAAAAAACATCCCTTAGGGCAATCTGGCTAAATTTATTTTATTTTATTTTATTTTATTTTATTT
>JANHFR010708832.1:0-10303 GCA_032468015.1 Mimophis mahfalensis | reverse complement strand
AGAACTGGATTGCCTGAATTCAAAAGACTCTGAGAGAAGCAAAGAGGCTTCCTTGTCCACCTGGAAATACAGATCCATCAAATAATTCAAGCCAAGCAAAAACATTTATTAAGGGTGTCTTTTAAGAGGATGCGGAAACAAACGGTACATACATTCAGCGTCAGTAAACAAACGAAATCATAAAATACATTGCTTGTAAAGTCTAAATAAATGGGAAGCACTGATCGTAGATAACAATCCACAAGGGCCAAATATATGGGCTACTTTAGTCTTTCCAAGCTGGCTTTGTGTTTCTTGAAAGTTGCAAGAGTATTCAAAGACACTTGGAATACTCGGTTGTGTAGTTGCTGAAAAAGCAACTTCTCACATACCAAAGAGCCAAGAAGGAAAATACAAAATACGAGGGAGCTGGATTGGGGGGGTCACCTCGCCCCATCATCTGCGCCTCCCTGGAGGCCCCCCCGCCTTGCTAAGGGGGGGGACCCCTGATGTTGGAAGGAGGGAGGGAAGGGGAAAGCCGCAGCCCCAAATGGGCCGCTCAATCTCCGCCTGCTGGGATCCGGGGGCGAGAAAGGACCCCAAAGATCAAAGGGGATCCCCCATCCACTCTCGCAAGGAACCAGGAGGACACTTGGCATCGCGCAGGCGCCCTGTGGCTCATTGAAGGAAGGAGGACGCCGATTGGCCGCTCTCGGGAGGGCGGCGATTGGCAGGAAGACCGCTTGGGGCGGTCCTTCCAAGGGACAGTGGAAAAACTTCTGGAGGGAAGGGCGCGAAGCCTCCGCTTCCGGAAGCAAAACGGACGAGTTTCCTGAACCGGCCACAGAGGATTCCGTATGATGCAGGTTTAACGCAGGGAATGCTGGGAGTCGCAGTCCGGGAGGGTATCTTTCATAGAAAAGAATCTCGGAACTGTATGAAGGCTTCGGCCTTCCTCCCCGGGCGGGAGGGTCTGGGTCTCCCCTGAGGGGAAGGCAACGCAACCGTGACCCGCCTTTCTTTCTCCCCTGCAGGAGGACAAAGGAGCCCGGCGGGGGAAGGAAAGAGGCGCCGCCCGAAAGGAGGAGGAGGAGGAGGAGAAGGAAAGCGGGCCCCGTAGAGCAGCCATGCCCGGTCCCGGTGCGGCTTCCCCGGGAGACGGCGGGGAAAGGCCGGGGGGCCCCGGGGCTGCAGGAGGGATGAGCCGCCGGGGACCCCGGGAAAGGGGGCTGCCCGGAGGGCGATGCGGAGAGGAAGAACCGGACGGAGACCCCGAGACGGGCTTGGAGGGCGGAGGGTCCATGAGGACACCCGGGAATCCCCAGAGGATCCAGGCGGGAGGAAGGAAGTATCCGTGCCCGGTATGTGGAAAATCCTTCAAAAGAAAGGACCACCTTCAAAGGCATCTAAGGATCCACACGGGAGAAAAGGAATACGAATCCACAGAATGTGAAAAATTCTTCAAAAGGAATAGACATTTTGAAAACCATCTGAAAAACCATTCAGTTGGAAACCCACATCAATGCTTTGAGTGTGGAAGCAACTTCAATCTTAATAACCATCAGATGATCAACACAGAAGAAAAACGTTATAAATGCCCCGAATGTGAAAAATCCTTTAAAAGAAAGGACCATCTTCAAAGCCATCTAAGAATCCACTCAGGAGAAAAACCTTATAAGTGTCTGGAGTGTGGAAAGAGCTTCAGTGATAGCAGCAGTATTTATACACATCAAAGAATCCATTTTCAAAACCAGTACAAATGTGGGGAGTGTGAAAAATGCTTCAAAACATTACAGATTCTTGAAAAACATCAAAGAACCCACAAGCCAAATATATGCCTGGAGTGTGGAAAGAGCTTCAATCAAAGAAGAGAACTTGAGATCCATCAAAGGATCCACACAGGAGACAAACCCTACAAGTGCCTGGAGTGTGGAAAGAGCTTCACTTATGCTCCCAACCTCCGTCAACATCAAATAATTCACACAGGAGAGAAGCCCTATAAATGCCTGGAATGTGGAAAGCGTTTCAGTAGGAGAGGAAGTCTGTATGGACATCAAATGATTCACACAGGAGAAAAACCACATAAATGTCTGGAGTGTGGAAAGAGCTTCAATCTGAGAGGAAAACTTTACCTGCACCAAAGAATCCACACAGGAGAAAAACCACATAAATGCCTGGAGTGTGGAAAGAGCTTCAGTCGGAAAGGACACCTTGACAGACATGAAAGAATCCACTCAGAAAAACCATATCAATGTATGGAGTGTGGAAAGAATTTCAGTGAGGCAGGAAAACTTTCCCAGCATCAAACAATCCATACAGGAGAAAAACCACATAAATGTCTGGAGTGTGGAAAGTGTTTCAGTAGGAGAGGAACTCTGTATGAACATCAAATGATTCACACAGGAGAAAAACCACATAAATGTCTGGAGTGTGGAAAGAGCTTCAATCTGAGAGGAAAACTTTATCTGCATCAAAGAATCCACACAGGAGAAAAACCACATAAATGTCTGGAGTGTGGAAAGAGCTTCAGTCTGAGAGGAACTCTGTATGTACATCGAAAGATTCACAGTGGAGAAAAACCACATAAATGCCTGGGGTGTGGAAAGAGCTTCAGTCGGAAAGGACACCTTGACAGACATCAAAGAATCCACTCAGAAAAACCATATCAGTGTATGGAGTGTGGAAAGAGTTTCAGTCAGACAGGAAAACTTTCCCAGCATCAAACAATCCACACAGGAGAAAAACCACATAAATGTCTGGAGTGTGGAAAGAGTTTCAGTCAGAGAGGAAACCTGTACATTCATCAAAGAATCCACTCAGGAGACAAACCGTATAAATGTCTGGAGTGTGGCAAGTGTTTCTGTTCAAAAAGAAGTCTTTATTCACATCAAACAATCCATTCTGGAGAAAAACCAAATAAGTGTCTGGAGTGTGGAAAGAGCTTCACTCGGAGAGAACACCTTGACAGACATCAAATGATCCATTCAGGAGAAAAACCACATCAATGTCTGGAGTGTGGAAAGAGTTTCAGTCAGAGAGGGCAGCTTGTTAGACATCAGATGATCCATTCAGGAGAAAGACCACATAAATGTCTTGAGTGCGGCAAGTGTTTCCGTTCAAAAGGAAGTCTTTATTCACATCAAACAATCCATTCCGGAGAAAAACCATATAAGTGTCTGGAGTGTGGAAAGAGCTATACTGAGCGTAAAGGCCTCCATCGACACCAAAGAATTCATGTGGGAAAAAATGATAAAGATCCCTGAGTGTGAGAATACTGTCAGTTAGAAGAGTGCAGTTGGTTAGTATGGTGAAGCCACCTCCCCTGCTGCTTCTAATTGGACACATTCCTATCTGGTAACGGAAGACAAAGAGGAGGAAGAATTGGCGCCAAGTGACGGAGTATGATAGGACAGTGTGATTTATGATGTATGAATAGGGGTTGGATTTTAGCTACTTGTGTGGAAAGTGAAACCAAAAACATCAGTTTAGGGTTTATGAACATTGTTGCCAGCACGGGTCTCCAGTAAAAGCTTGACTTGGATGGATTTTGATTTGTGAGTACTAACTGGAAATGGGGAACCTTCATTGGAACTTAGTCACAGTGTGTTTCTTCGGAATTGAATTGAATTGTATATTTAATTTGGCCAAGTGTGAATAGACCAAATGGGAATTTGTCTTGAGTGCACGAGCTCTCTGTGTATGTGCAAAGCATCGAAATAATTATATTTGTGACAATTATAATTCCAATAAGAGGAGTTATTTATCTTTACTCCAGATGAGTAAAGAAGATATTAAGAAGGGTAAATAACAACTGCAAAATAAGGGACTTTCCCAGGCTGAATAATAAAGGACTTTTTCAATTGTACATGGCGAGATGTTTCAACTGGCCTAAATTGTACCTTTTCACAACAGACTTCCGTGATTCATGATGCTGTTTCCCATGTGAATGTTCTTTTGTTTTGTTTGTTTTATTGGATTTGTATGCTGCCCATCTCCCGAAGGACTGGGCAGCTTCTTCTTTAATGCAATGCTCATTTCAATGGTTATCCTTAATATTATGGGATGTCACTGTCCATGTCTCTCATGTAACTGTAACTGAGCAGGATTTCTTCCAGGGTGGATTTGATTTAAATCAACTCGATTTAAATTATACTTTTAAAGGAACAACTGTCATCTCTTGTCCCACAGCAGCTCCTTATCTGACCTGCTGTTGATACACCAACCATCCCATTCAGTTTAATGGGATGGTCAGTGATATGGCAGTGACACAAAAAGTTGAGGGATGTGGCGGGCAGCTAACAGGTGCCACCATGATGGATCTGAAATGACAGGTGCTGTTTAATGTTATATTTATAAGCTGCTTACAAGGTATTGTGGCCCTGCAGCCTGCTGCTGAATTGGCAGCAGATTCCGACTCCGAGCGAGAGTGGGAATTGGAGTGGTATCTGTTACTGACAGTGTGCCAGCAGAGGCTGGTCCCTGCACGAGCCAGCAGGAGCCTGTGGTGTCTGACAGCAGTGGGGAGGAGCCCTTAGCTGATGCCAGAACTCTGCGACCAGTGAGGAGGAAGCAGCAGCGTCAGCTACGCCAAAAGGGGAGAGGTTGAGCTGCAGTTGACCACTAATTGGACCCCAACGTAGAGGGTTTAAAGGGCTGTGGTTTGGAACAGTTTTTCAGAGAAAGCAACTCTGGAATCTTGGTCTGTGTTGTTTGAGTTCTTGAACAGCTTTCTGTGGACTTCTTCAGCTTTGGACTTTTGTTTACATTCCTCAGTAATTACTTCAATTTATCCTTCTTGGCACCCTTCCCAGACTCTATTTGGCTTGGGACACGGACAGTGTTTTACTTTTAAAAATAGCATTTCTGTTTAAGGATTACCAACAGTGGTGGTTTGCTTTAATTGACTCAGGATCATGTCCCCTGGGGGAAACAACAGGTTTCACTTTCATTTTTCCTGCTTGCCCTTCCTGCTCACACTTGGAGCCTGGTGGTACTTTTGCATTTCTCTCCAAACAATCAGACATTTTATAGTGTACATAGATTTGCAAAACAATGGGGTAAAAGGAATATTCCAGCACTTGGCTTTATGATTTATCTCGTGTACTGTGAAATTGTGTGAATGTATCAATGAAGGGCATGTGACCTCAGTTTGCAGAGCTTGGATTCATTGAATGAGTTGACAAAAAATGTAAATATTGCAGAATATACAGCTTCACACTACATAACTAAGCTCCATTCCATGCTGAATAAGTTAAATTGTTAATGCATCTTAAATAGAAAACTATCTTTAGATAGATGTTTACCCAAAAAAACCCTTTATTAAAATAAATTTCATTTTTAAAAAATCTGATTTAAATTTTTAAAAATCTGTTTTTTTGTTTTTTTAAAACCAATTTTTATCCACCCTGATTTCTTCCATTCAATCAACTGTAGGATTATTGTGAGTACCAGAATGGCCTCTGTGGGGCGTAGTTTGCAAGCCTGGGGGATTTCCAGATGGCCTCTCGTTCCTGTGATCATATTCCTGCGATCTCACCCTTTTCCCGTGAGAACCTGTCTGGAGAAGCTCTGTGTTTATCTCATGGTACTACCTGGCCTCCTTACTCTGGCCTCTCAATATCTCTCTGGTTACCGGACAACAGAGCTACTTTCCCAGACTTTGCACTGGCTGCCTCTATGTGTGGTGTGATGTAATACTATACTGTGTAACACCTTTTTCCATTGGTTGAATAAAGTGAACAGGGAGGAGAGAGCAAAACTCTATACTATACTTTCTGGCTTTGTTCTCTATCTTTGCTTTTTACTCCTTACTTGGATCACTTCACTCAACTTCATCTCTCATCTTCATCTTGACTACTCACTCTCATCATGGCTTTTCACCCTTTACTCTTACTTTACATCTGGGTTTACCGTCTTTTACGTTTACCCTCATAACTTAATCTCTTTGCCCTCCTCCCTGGTAAACTGCCAAAAGTCTCATGTTTGTGTGTATTTACTACAATCAAATCTTGTTTTGTACTTTTTCTACCCTATGGAGTATAAAATGAAACCCGATTCTGTGTCCTGGATTCCCTCTTTTCATTAAAGAAAATCTCATAATACTCTAATAAATTGCATTTCTGTGGTCATCCCACTAGGTGCCTAATTGGAGCAAGTGCTCTTTGGCTCAATCTAGGGCTAATTTGGCCTTCGTGGTTGTGGGTGTGTCATTAGGAGCTTCTCCCTGTCATTGTTCAATATAATCTCTATGAGTTTTCCAAATGTCCTTACCCATGCAAGACCATCCCCAGACATCTGAAACTCCAGTCAGGTGGATTCCCTGAATGGTCCCTTTGTCTCCCAGCAGAAACCACTACAAGAGAGTCACTAAGGCCAACGAAGCTCTGTGAGATACGAGCCATATTCTGAAAGGGCCTCCACCCTTTTAGCTTCAGTGGGAGGTTGGCATGGATTCAGGGGTGGGTTTCAAACCTTTTAACAACTGGTTCTGTTGGCATGGCTTGCTGGGCATGGATTAGGGGGTGTGGCTAGGTGGTCATGTGACTGGAGACAGCAAGTCTAGGTGGAGACAGCAAGTCTAGGCTATGGCAAAGAATGTAATAGGGTTAACTGGAGTGGAAATTTCTGTGTAAGCAGGGCAATGCAAGTTAGGCTAGAAACGCCAGAATGTTTCCTTCCTGCCTTCCTTACAGGATTATTCCTGTAAAGTGAAGAGGAAAAAAAAAGTTTTTTTCCCTAAAAGCCGATTCTCTGAATTGCTTAGAAAGGTAACAACCGGATCTAGAAAATAGGTGCGAACCGTTAGAAACCCACCCCTGCATGGATTGGCGCCAGTCTTTTTCTCTTTTTGTTTTTATATTCAGTGTTTTAGGTTTTATTGTATACTTTTTAAAACTGCTTTGGAGTTGCATAGAATTGACCGAAAGATGGGCAGTTATTTGTTTATTTATTAAATTTATATATGGGAATGTTTTAGATGGAACAGACTCATCAGGATCCCATTCGACCTCCCACCAGGTGCAGAGACAAGGCGTTCCCCAGTTGTCAGGGTAGTCCAAATCCCCCATTACTAGGCTTTCTGTTCATCAGCGAAATCGGCATCCACCTTCCTTCAGCCAGAAAGAGCCTGCTCGGTACAGAGGCTCTTCCTGGTCCCGCATGGAGGTGAGGTGGGTCCCTCTTTGAACTTTGGCGTCTGGTCTTCTCCCCTCTGCCCCCTCCCCCCCACATCCTGGCAGGCAGAGGTTGAGGGGCTCTTATGGGGCTTCAACTTTCCCCTCATCTGGGTTCTCTCCCTAGGCGAGACGGGGGGAGGTCAGGGGCACCCAGGCAGGCGAGAGCTGAAGCAGCTGCAATGTGACATCATTTTAATGTTCTCATTGCTTTGCATTCAATCCCTGAGGGGATCTGATGCTGGACCTCCGTGTGGTCCTCAAGGTGTTTTTAGACCTATGTAGGAAGTTCCCTTGTCAGCTAGTAGAATAAGAACAAACTATCTAAAAGGGACCTTGGAGGTCTTCTAGTCCAGCCCCCACCCGGCTCCAGCAGCAGACCTTACCCAAAGTTGCTTTTTCAAGAAGCAACAGGATGTCATTCTTCCTTGAAGACATTTCACTTCTCATCTGAGAAACGTCTCCAGTTGTGACATCTTCAGTCAGAACTGAGAAAGCTGCTTGGATGAGGAGCGAAACGCATTCAAAGAAAAACCGGAAAGTCCCGTTTCCTTTAAAAAAAAGAACCAAAAAAACACCTTTCGTACAGCCACGACCTGCATGAGGGAGAATGTTTATTGACTTCTCCCCCGCCCCCCCTTTTATTAGTGTGCGTGGTTGTGTATCTGACATACATACATACATGCATTCCCCACGCTTGAAGTCATGTATTCATTTCTGGGGGTCCCAGAAGCTGACCAGGCACGGAGCATATCCGAGAGAATGAAGAATATTTGCAGCTCGGGGTGACGCGAAGGGCAGCCCGTGTATCCAGCGCGCCTCGCTTCGCCAACAACCGCCCTGCGAGGAGGGCCGGGCCGAAGGAGCCGCCTCTTTCCGCCCGGCGCCTCCATCCCCGGATCCAACCGCCCCCGCCCCCCACAGGTCACGATGCGACCGCAGCCGCAGCACAGCCCCGACCTCCGCAGGCCTCAATACTTTGGGGGGGCAGCTGGGACCCCAAATTCAAAGGCGAGCCCCGCCCCGCCCGGGATGAGAGCAATGCACAATAGCGCGCAGGCGCCCTTTGGCTCATTGGAGGAAGGCGGGCGCCGATTGGTCACCCAAGGGAGGGCAGCGATTGGCAGCCGCAGGACCCATTGGAGCGACTCGTCCAACGGAACAGGCGGGGCTTCCGCAGAAAAGGGCATGAAGCTACCACTTCCGGAAATAAAACGGGCAACGACGTAACTTCCCGAATCAGCGATAAGGTCCCTCCAAAGGAAGAGGCGGGGCTTCTGGAGGAAAGGTAGCGAAGCCTGGCACTTCCGGAAACAAGAAGGGCAACGGTGGAACTGTCTGAATGGACGATAGAGAAGCCCCGATCATGCAGGTTTGGCGCAGGCGGTGCTGGGAGTTGCGGTCTTGGTGTGTCTCTCCCGGAAAAGGGAGGCCTGGTCTGACCGGGGGGAGTTGGAAGGGACCGGCCGGTGGGAGGGAGACCGGGAGGAGGAGGAGGCAGCCTGCGGGGAAGGGGACACAGCCGTGACCCGCTTGTCTTTCTCCCCTGCAGGAGGACAGGGGAACTCGGCGGGGGAAGGAAGGAGGCGCCGCCCGAGAGCAGGAGGAGGGGAGCGGGACCCGGAGAGCAGCCATGTCCGGTCCCTGCGCGGTTCCCCAGGGAGACGGCGGCGAAAGGCCGGGGAGATCAGGAGCTGCAGGAGGGATGAGTCCAGGTGGACCACGGGAAGGCCGGTTGCCCGAAGGGCGATGCGGAGAGGAGGAACCGCATGGAGACCCCGAGACGGGCCTGGAGGACGGACGGACTTTGGGGAGACCCGGGAAGACCCAGAGCATCCAGGAGATTGGAAAGAAATATCAGTGCCCAAAATGTGAAAAGTACTTTAAAATTAATGGCCATCTTCAAAGCCATCTAAGGATCCACACAGGAGAAAAACCATTTATATGCCTGGAGTGTGGAAAGAGCTTCACACGGACTGACAACCTTTATAGACATCAAAGGATCCACACAGGAGAAAAACCACATAAATGCCTGGAGTGTGGAAAGAGCTTCAGTCAGATGGGCAACCTTTATACACATCAAAGGATCCACACAGGAGAAAAACCATATAAATGCCTGGAATGTGGAAAGAGCTTCAGTCAGTCGGCCCACATTTATGTACATCAAAGGATCCACACAGGAGAAAAACCACATAAATGCCTGGAGTGTGGAAAGAGCTTCAGTCAGACGGACAGCCTTTATAAACATCAAAGAATCCACACAGGAGAAAAACCACATAAATGCCTAGAGTGTGGAAAGCTCTTCAGTCGGATGGGCAGCCTTTATAAACATCAAAGAATCCACACGGGAGAAAAACCTCATGAATGCCTGAAGTGTGGAAAGAGCTTCAGTCGGATGGACAGCCTCTATAAACATCAAAGGATCCACACAGGAGAAAAACCACATAAATGCCTGGAGTGTGGAAAGAGCTTTAGACATAGCAGCAGCCTTTATGTACATCAAAGGACCCACACTGGAGAAAAACCTCATAAATGCTTGGAGTGTGGAAAGAGCTTTAGTCGGATGGACAACCTTTATGGACATCAAAGGATCCATACCGGAGAGAAACCGCATAAATGCCTGGAGTGTGGAAAGCGCTTCAGTGACAGGGGCACCCTTTATAAACATCGAAGGATCCACACAGGAGAAAAACCATATAAATGCCTGGAGTGTGGAAAGAGCTTCAGTCAGACGAGCCACCTTTATGGACATCAAAGGATCCACACAGGAGAAAAACCACATAAATGCCTGGAGTGTGGAAAGAGCTTCCGTCATAGTTGCAGCCTTTATGTACATCAAAGGATTCACACAGGAGAAAAACCATATAAATGCCTGGAGTGTGGAAAGAGCTTCAGTCGGATGGACAGCCTTTATGTACATCAAAGGATCCACGCAGGAGAAAAACCACATAAATGCGCTGAGTGTGGAAAGGACTTCAATCAGACGAGCAGCCTTTATGCACATCAAAGGATCCACACAGGAGAAAAACCACATAAATGCCTGGCATGTGGAAAGAGCTTTCGTCGGATGAGCAACCTTTATGCACATCAAAGGATCCACACAGGAGAAAAACCACATAAATGCCTGGAGTGTGGAAAGAGTTTCAGTCATA
>JANHFR010708807.1:0-10305 GCA_032468015.1 Mimophis mahfalensis | reverse complement strand
AGAAACAGCTCCCGTGCTGCTCCGGAGAGCAGAAACGGATGCGAACAGTGTATTCCCTTTGCTTCAAAAGTCGCGCATGAGCATGCACGCACGCATGTCTAGAAGCTGGGTGCAGCACCCTCACGCTTATATTTAGTGAACCAGTCCCCATCTGCAGTGACCTTGGAACCCAGGGAAATAAAATCTGTCACTACCTCCATTTCTTCCCCATCTATTTGCCAGGAATCTCTGTACTGTTACCCAAAACACACCTGAGCTCAACAGGCTGGCATTTACACTTTCTATCCAACTGGTTACTTAGTCATTTTCCTAGTGCTGGCCAGTTATGACTCAGTTGCAAATATTTTGGGGGGGGGGTGTTTAAGGGCCACTCTGAAGATCTGGAGAAGGTCCTGGCATGTTGATGTCTTTCTATTCTTCCAGAACCCTTAAAAAACAAGACAAACCAGGTTGGGAATTTTGGGTTGGGTTCCAACTTGTCTTGTCTTGCTCTCAATGTGTCCGAGGAATTTTCTTCCGGCATCAAAAGGGGCCAGGTATGCTGGCAAGGAAAGGATGGAGTCATGAAGTGGCTAGGTTTGCCACCATGTTTGAATCTTGCCCCCACCCCACCCCTTCAGCAATGGGGAACCAATTTAGGGCCCAGATCAGGTGCTTCTCCCCCAGACAGGGAGCGGGCAGGGAGGCCCCAACATAGACCCCCAAATGGAGCCTGGAATTAGAGTTGGAAGGAGTGGCAGTCATTAAGCAGATCTCCATGTGAATCCATAGGATGTTACGATTGTGTGGGCAGGGAATGGGTATGCAAACACATTATGCAAATGTGGCGGTTGTTAAGTGAACATGGCAGGTCGTTCAGTGAATCCATTTTAGGGGGCGTTTTACGCCACGACCCATAATATGCTATACTATAGATCATGTCATGTCAGAATAGGATAGGATGATAGGATGGGATAGAATAGAGTAGAATAGAACAGAATTTAACAAAAGAATAGAATAGAATGCAGAATAGAACAGAATGTAATAATAGAATGCAGAATAGAATAGAATTTAGTAATAGAATAGAATGCAGAATAGAATAGAATAGAATTTAACAATAGAATAGAATGCAGAATAGAATAGAATTTAGTAATGGATTGTTGTTATTAGTTGCGAAGTCGTGTCCGACCCATCGTGACCCCACGCACAATATTCCTCCAGGCCTTCCTTAGTAATGGATAGAATGCAGAATAGAATAGAACAGAAATAAAATAGAGTAGAACAGAAGAACCAAACAGAACAGAATAGGAATGGAGTTAGGGTAGAATAGAACAGAACTAAAATAAAACAGAACAAGAACCCAATAGGAATGGGATTAGGATAGAACAGAACAGAACAGAACAGAACAGAACAGAACAGAACAGAATTCTTTACTGGCCAAGTGTGATGAGACACACAAGGAATTTGTCACATATTAAATTGAATATATGGTGATCACAGAGAGGAGATAACCATTTTCCTCTATCTTAGCAATTTTCCGGTGTGGGAATACCTGGGAATTCTGATTTGGAGGCCGTACACCTGAAACTTGCCACGGTTAAGAACCATATACTCCAGTATTTTTCAACCATGGCAAAGTTAAGACGTTCAGCCTTCAACTCAATTAGCCAACAAGGTCCAGGGAATCTCCAATTTATGACCACCAAGCTCAACATTTCTGTTGATAAGCGAGACAGTTTTCAAGGGAGCTTTGCCTCATTTTACGATGCTTCTTGCCACCGTTAAGTGAATTGCTGCAGCTGTTAAGTTAGTAACCTGGTTGTTAAGTGAATCTGGTGCCCCCCCCTTGACTTTTCTGGTCAGAAGGTCGCAAAAGGGGATCACATGACCTCGGGACACAAGTGATGGTCATCAGTATGAACCAGTTGCCAAGCGTCTGAATTTTGATCCTGTGACCATGGGGATAGTGCAACAGTCGTTAAGTGTGAAAAACGGTCATGTCACTTTTTTCAGTGCTGTTGGGATTTCAGTCACTAAACGAACTCCCTGTATTAGACTTGCCCCTTGCTTAAATATCTCCAATGAAGCACAATCATTTATATTGGTCTGTAGGTACGTATGTATGTACCTGTATATCCATTTATTTGTTTATTTGTTCATTTGTTCATTCATTCCTTCTTCCCAAATTGTTCCAGACTTTCATTCTCTTTTTTTCCGCTCCCCCCAGCCTTCAAGCTTGGCCAAAATCACGATTCCCGCTTATACCGCAGCATTTCAAGTATTTTCCCTAGGAGACCTCATAGTCCCACCTGTGACAAAATTGGGGGAGCTGTGCCCTTCCTTTGCTGGGACACCCATAACATGCCCTTCAATTTGGACCCAGCTTTGCCCAGGATGACGGGGGCTTCCCAAGCAGATGGTGGCTTTGAAGGGATCCTCCAGATCCTAAACGGGATCCCACCAGAGAGGCTGATTCAATACAGAGACAAGCTGAGCTGCTCGCACCAAGACCGGAAGAGCTACCATCTCCTGCACATCATCATCCTGTGGTCCTTGGGGAGAGAAGGTGAGGCCAGGGTGCATCTCAACAGCTTCAGGGATGATGTGGTGGCCCATCATCTCTCCCAAAGCCTCTGGGGTACGGCTGGAGAAAAGAGGACAACCATGGACCAACTGAGGGACCATGCCAAGGTGGCCCAATCCGTGGCAGAGATCTACTCACTCTTGGTTGATGAGAAGTTCTGCGACTCCCAGATCAGAGACAAGGCCTACAGAGAAGCTGTCCGAGCCTTTAAAGCAAGCCACGTTGAAGGAACCCAACTCGAAGGTCTCCTGGATGAAGCTATGGAGAAGTGTGGGCTGCAGTTCATCTCAACAGTGTCCGGGGAGAATTTCGGACCTCTGGCCTCACGTAGATGGGAGTTGACTCCGGTCAGGAGCAGTCCGGTGTCAATCGACAACGCTTCTCCTCCTGATAACCCTCGGTCTTTACGTTCCACAGGTAGCCCCATCTCTCACATCAGCAACCTTAAGATCAGCGAGAGTTCAGTCCTAATCTCCGACAGCCCTTCCAGCACCGGAGGCTCCTTGTCTCAACCAACAACTGGCCAAGGAGAAGACATGTCATTGGCCAACGGCTGCTCCACCAATTCAAGGAAACCTTCTCTGCCAAATTCCAGAGGTCCCGGTTTACTGCCTGACTCCAAAATCACACTGTCTCTCCCGGCATCTCCCCAGGGCCCACCAACCCCCAAAATAGCGCCAACAGGAATTCTGACGTGCCCCTTTCAGGCCCCATCAATGCAGAAGTCGGATTCGGTACCTTCTACAGGAAGTGGTCCAACCCGTTCCTCTGCTCCAGCGCCAACCGTGAGTTTTGGACCTCTGCTGTCATCTTCTTCGACTTCAGATCTTGCCTCTTGTAGCTCTGAACCTTCTTCTTCGATGGTCCCACCCGATGATGAGAGGCAGTTCTACACCTTTGTGGTGCTACATGCTGCGGAAGACGAGCTGGTAGCTTGCCGGGTGAAGGAATGCTTGGAGGCCTTGGGGGTCTCCAACGGGGCCACCTTCAGCGAAGATTTCCTCGTCCCTGGGTGCGGCCAACTCAACTCTTTTCAGAACGCCCTGGACAACTCGGCCTTCACGCTTGTGCTCTTGACCCAGAACTTCACAGGTCGCCTTTGTGACTATCAACGTGACACGGCCTTGATGGACTCCCTCACCCGCTGTTGCAAGAGGAACTCGGTGATTCCGTTTGTGCCCAAGGAACACTCTATGAAGCCTGAGGAAATGCCCATCCTGCTCGCTCCGCTGGTGCCCTTGTGGGAAAAATCTCCCGTGTTTGGCAAGAGGGTAAAGAAGACCTTTACTCCAAAGGTGATCCGGGAGAAGAAAGCTGCCTGGGAGCTCATGAGACGGATCCAGGAAAGAGAGGAGGAGAGAGAACGGGAACGAGAAAACTGCCGGCTACAGCAACGTCTCGCTCTCCTCAACCTTCCGTCCTTCGTTCGACCACCGGTGGTGGACATGTCAAGGATGCAAGCCCAAGGAGGTGGCGAGACTCAAGCCTTTCCTCCATCTACATCCTTTGTGAAACTGGGGCTCAACCAGGCTTCCTTCTCCCAACCGTTCCTGTCCTCAGTGGATTCTCCAAACGCAGCACCAGGTTCCCAGCTCATCATTCAGAATGCCCAGATGGTCCAGATCGGCGACTATAACCATATGCGGGTGGAAAGAAGCAACACGGTGGTTGGCCCGGCCCATGAGACCATGGAGAGTGTGCCGGTGGAGGAAAGGGAGGATAACCCCGGAGAATGGAAACGGGATGGATGACAGGGGACAGCAGAAAAAGCTTTTCAAATGTCCTAATCAGAAACTTTAAATGATTTTGTCGAGGGAAGGGGCCACTTGACTTGTGACGTTGTGCGAAGATGTAGGGACCAACAAGAACTGGGACCTTGAATGGAGGAGCAGCACAAGAGGACCTGAAGTCCACCCGAACTTTACAGGTGACCATGTCCTCTTTGCAATCCCCCAACAGGGACTGTTCTGTTCTCTTCACGACGGACGCAATCCAAAGACACGTTAAAGCAAACCCCCACCTTTTATAAGTCCAAATATAAAATGCTAGCCATATTTCAAGGCAAATGAAAACCAGAAAGGTGCCAAAAGGAATAAATCTGCACTAAATACCATGCAGGAGTCCAAAACGGACGAGATAAGCTGGAAGCTGTCCAGTAACTCAAACTCAAAGAACATATTCACACTGACTGGGATATTGGAACATTGTTTCCTGCAAAGAACCATGCCCAGCCACACCCCTTTTATTCCAAGGGCGTGGCCCAATTAGTGGTCAGCTGAAGCCCAGCCTCTCCCCTTTCGGCATGCATGACGCTGCTGCTCTTTCATTAGAAACTGGATCCTGGGCTCCTCCCCACTGCTGTCAGACCCCACTGGCTCCTACTGACTCACAGAGGGGCCAGCCACTGCTGGCACACAGTCAGCAACTGACTCCTCTTCCAGCTCCAGGTCTCCCTCGGAGTCAGATGCCAAATCAGCAGCAGGTGGTGTGGCCACAACAGGGACTTGCAAAGGACAAAATGTACTGCAGGTGGAACCGTGACTTACAATCATTCGTTTAGTGGCCACTCAAGGTGACAATGAAAAAAGGGGCCATTTTTTTACACTTGCGACTGTTGTGATATGCCCATGGTTGTGTTAACTAAATTCAGACATTTGGTCACTAGTTCCTATTTATGATGGTTGTTGCTGTGTCCCCAGGGAGCCAGATTCAGTTAACAACCATGTGGCTAATTTAAAAATTGAAGGGATTCACTCAACAACTGTGGCCCACAAGGTTGTATATGGGGCAAAACTCGCTTAACAACTCTTGATGTTGGGCTCCATTGTGGTCCTATGTTGATAGCTACTATCTATATCAGTGGTGGTGAACCTTTCTGGCACTGAGTGCCAAAAACAGGAGCAAGCTAGCACGTGAGCACACCCCGTGCCGGAAACCAAAAGATCACATGATCTTCTCATTTCCAGCGCTTCTGCATGTGTGCAAGACCAACCCAGAAGAGCAACAGGTGACAGCTGTGTGCCACAACTGGCACATGTGCCATAGGTTCACCACCACTGACCTATAACCTTTTTAATTTTGCAATTGTGGGAGACAGGAGTTTTGGGATCCTTCAGTGCTTTTTAGAAAAGGGGGAGAGGGGCCATTTTGCGGCGCAGCCAAGACTTCAAAAGAATGAATCTCAAAGGACAGAGATAAGAGGGGGCACCTACTTCTTTCAAACTGCACCCCGATTTAACTTGGTTGAAAATTCTGGGATGTGTACAACTGTGTTACACTGTGCGACATCTACGCAATATATGTGGGCCTTTGAAAACCACTTGGCTCGTGTTGCAAATGGAATTTATAAGGAGCTTGGTTTGAATTTGGTTTAAGAGGCAAAGAGTCACTTGGATTTTATTTATGGCCCTGGTGTGTCTGAATTGGTGCTTACTCTATATAACCAGGTTTAAGCCACGGCTTAAAGACAGGGCATAGCAATTGAGAGCTTTTTTTTTTAAATTCCAGCCAGTGCTGGATCTTAACAATCAAGATAGATATGTGGACTTCAACTCTGGCTGGGGAATTTTGGAGGCTGAAGTCCACACATCTTAAAAGTTGCTCTGGTGGAGGGAAGAATGAGACCAGCAGAAACAGAGGAGAGAGAGGGAGAAGAGACTGACAGATAGAGAGACCGAGGAGGGAGGAGAGAGAGAGAAGAGGTGGAGGAGAGATAAAAAAGGGATAGAGTATTCCTCCTCCCCAATTCCTCCCTCATTTTTGCACTTCATCAGATCTGACCACTCAGATCCAAGGAGGTAAAAAAGGGCAGATCCAGTTTCTGGAAAGACCCAATACTTTCTCCAGTCTGGGGAAGAGGTATTAAAGAAGACCCGCAGTCTGTCTTTAAATATATCCACTCAGGGGCAAAGTTGTGTATTGATCATCAAAAATTAGGGAATATATTATTTCTTTTGGCACTGCAAAGAAATATGGGTCCTTCTTTGGAAAAGAGCTCTGGGGGCTGGGTAGAGGCTTGAGTGCGGGTTGTCTTTCCTCTCTTCTTAATGCAAGGGACTTCCAACTTGGCAGGTTTAAGACTTGTGGATTTCTAGAATTCCCGAGCTAACATGACTGGAGGAGGAATTCTGGGAGTTGAAGTCCACAAGACTTAAACTTGCTAAGGTTGGAGGCCCTTGGTCTAAAACTTTGGACCTGTTTAACCAGTGGTAAATAATACCAGTAAGATATGAATCTGTATCTAAATGGGGATTAGCAGAACAAGGGTCTCACTCTTTTCCTTGTGAAGTTAAATTTAAGGAGCAGATCATATTGAATTTGCTCTGCCTGGTAGACAGAATATCAGTGTTTTAAGGCAGCACCTGAGCTACTAAGGTGCTCAGGAGAAACCCACAAATTTTTGTAGGGGGAGAATTTTGCTGTGGATTCCTCAGGGCTCTCTGAGCTGGGTTGTTTTCCTTGCATGCGTTTCATGACCCAGCTAGGTAACATCATCAGTGCCAGAAGGGACTGTGGGGTATTGGGAGCTCAAGGTTGAATGTGGGGTCCTTGGGGCTCTGAACTGGGTGGTTTTCTTGCAGGCATTTCATGACCAAACTAGGTAACATCATCAGTGGATTACGAGGTAGCCCACAGAATTTAATCTTACTACAAGATTCTTCCATTTTTAACTCGTTTTTTCATAAATGCCAAACTCTGAAGAAACACAGGTGTCTTAACTCAGGCTCAAAAATGTCACCACATATAGGTAGTCCTTGACTTACGACCGCTCGTAGTTACAACGGACTTCCCTGGAGTTACTTACAACCCAGATTTGAAATGCCAATGGCCCTGCACAGAATCACATGATCACATTTTGGGTGTTTGGGAACTGGCTGCCATTTAGTGTCTCCCAGTTACACAACCACAATTTGCGAAATTTTGGGGTGAAAACCTTTGTGTCCGGCTAAAAACACCCATTGTGAACAATAGATTTGCTTAACAACCACCCTGTTCGCTTTATGACTGTTGCATTCCTTTCACAACCATCACAAAAGAAGCTGGAAAATTAGGTGAAATCATGAACAACTGATGTGACATATGACCATAATTCCAAACTCAAAATCGTCGTAAATTGAGGACTACCTGTATATTAAACCGAACACCTCTAGCCATACACCCATATGGAAACTAACAAGAAGAGTCAGAGACACAATTGTGTATTTTTTAGCAGCATGACATTTTCTTCTTGATTTTCACTGTCAGTATAACTTTATTTACTTCAAGTTAGGAAGGTTGGGTCTCAAGGGTAGCATACACTGCTTGTGCATTATTTTTTTTCTTGCCACGATTGTCAAATCAACCCCATTCTTTGCAACAAAACCCAAAAAGAAAAAAAAAAGAAAAAGAAAAAAACCAGTTACCTGAAACTTCCTTTGCTTTACCTGCTAATTTTCTGTTGTTTGCTTTTAACACTTCAAGAACGCAAAGCTGCAAAATCCAAAAGGGGGAAAAATATACTCCGAGGTTTCTTGTCATACTCTTGAGCTTCTAAAGCAGCAATTTCTCAACCTCTACAGCTTTATGATTGGACTTCAACTCCCAGAATCCCCCAGCCAGCACAGCTGTGCTGGCTGGGGAATTCTGGGTGTTGAAGTCCAAGCATCTTAAAGCTGCAGAAGTTGAAAAAATTATGCAAGGCAATTTTAGACCTCTGCTTGTTAGCCCTGGGCTGTTTAAAGATGCAAACATGATTCTCCAAAACCACCTCCTAGTCTCCAAACACATCCACACACAAACACCAAATATTGGCCATTTGCTGCTCCACCCTGCCCAAACCAGGAATCCAAAGCCTTTAGGGAGGTTTGCTCCTCTGAGGTCCAAGAGAAAAACAAAGCAACATCTTTTGGCATCCCCAGATACTGCTTTTTCTTCAAAGCAGAGCAAAATTTAGGAGTGGATTCAAAGAGAACGCTGATCTCTTAACCTACCGAGACCATCGGATTGAAATTATGCCTCCAACAGAGGTTTCACCCCAGACAGAATGATGATCGGGTTAACTGGGGAAAAACCTCTATGTTCTCAAACTTTTCAGTCTGATTTTGATTTTTGATTTCTTTCTTTCGTGAGGCAGTCCTCAAAGCCTACATTCGGCTGGGAGGCCATTTAACCAAGTCTTTTTGAAGGAAGACCAGCTTTTAAGAAGGGTGGACTTCAACTCCCAGAATTCCTCACACAGCCATACGGAAGTCCACCCTTCTTAAAAGGTCCTGAGGCTGAGAAAGGCTCTTTGAAACAGTTCCAGATACCCAGGATGGGTTTGTTTGATCTGAAAAAAAGTCTTACCTGGACATAAGCAAGCACCAAAGATGACAAGAGCACCCTGTTGGCTTCCTTTACTTCAGCCTACTCTGACCTCCACCTGTCCCGCTTCTATGAAGAGTTAAGATGGTCCACAAATCATGCAACCATCAACAGCCACAACTGCTCCAAACATCTGCCGTTAACACTGTTGGTAAGTGAGGTAGACCCTGAGAGAAGGGACAAGAAAGGTCCAAGACTCAAACACAAACATCAGGCCTTCTCAATCCCTTCAAGTCATTTTTATCTGACCATGCACCTATCCATCCATCCATCCATCCAACTATCCTGTTCTCTCCTAGCCTTCCAATTATGCCCCAAAATCAATTCTTAAAAGCAAAAGCCTTTTATTTTTCTTTACAACCAAAGACTTATCAGTAACTGTAATGAGGCACTGAAATTTGTTGGGAAAGCTACCAAGCAGATAAAAGTTCAAACACAACTGCAAACAACATCGCAGGAATGAAAGTCCATGAACAAGAAATGCAAACAAAGTCAAACGAGTTGTTTCCTGCAAATACCACTCCCCTTTTGTTCTTCTTTATGCTTTAGGGGAGTGGCCATTCACCAATCACCTGTAGCCTGGCTCTCATGTCAGCCCCTTTTTCTGATCTGTTCTTGCCTCCTGGCAGCTCTGTGCATGCACGCACTAATAATTGGCTCCAGCTGTTCTGCCTCACTACTATCTGATGCAGAAGACAACTGAGAGCTGGCAGACAGCCCTGGCCCCATCTCTGCCTCAGACACAGAACCCTTGTCTGAACCTCCTTTCAAGTCCAAGCCTGGCCCAGGTTCCTCCCCAACCTCCTCACTGTCTGAAGCAGTTGCCAGTTCTGCTGGCTGCTGCCAAGCCACAACACATCCATCCATCCACTCACCCACCTGGATACCACTTTGCTTTGGCCTGATGCAGCCTCAACCACAACTGCGCTGTCTGCATAAAAGAGAATTTACAGGACACACCAAAAAGAATCAACTCAGCTGAGCTATGTGTGTGTATGTATCTGTGTCTGTGCTATACATCTACCCTTCGACATCCATTTCTGCCCTTTACATAATTAAAAAAACAAAACACATCATTTGATAATCCAAGTCGAGGGGAGCAGCGACTAAGAATTCAAGTTACAAGCCACTTTTTGCAGATGTGAATAAATTTCTGGTTTTCGATGCCCGCCTGCCCTGAAGAGTTAAGGAAGGTGAGGACATGAGAAGAAACCGGGATGCTACAGTGGAAGCATTTAACTCACCTCTGCTCAATTTGGTGGGTTGCTAGGCACGATTTTTAATGGGAAGTAAACCTAGGAAGGCCCACAGTGCAAAACAGGTTTTCAGTATACAGTGGTCCCTCTACTTACGAATTTAATCCATTCCAAATGCACATTTGTAAGTAGAAAAATTTGTAA
>JANHFR010708748.1:0-10310 GCA_032468015.1 Mimophis mahfalensis | reverse complement strand
TTAAAAACCTCCAGTGTTGGACCATTTACAACTTCTGGAGGCAAGTTGTTCCACTGATTAATTGTTCTAATGATGAGGAAATTTCCCCTTAGTTCTAGGTTGCTTCTCTCCTTGATTAGTTTCCATCCGTTGCTTCTTGTCCTGCCTTCAGTTGCTTTGGAGAATAGCTTGACTCCCTCTTCTTTGTGGCAGCCCCTGAGATATCAGAAGACTGCTATGATGTCCCTCCTAGTCATAAATTGCAGTTATATGACCACAGGTTGCCGCAGACAGGCATAAACGTTGGCCAAAACTGTGTCCATTGCAAACTTAACAACTGCACTTAACATCCACTTAATGAGCACTGCCAAAAATATCATAAAATTGGCTTGGTTACGACAATTACAGTGTACATCTGCAATGGGCAGGCTCCATTATGGTCATATGTTGAGTACATCCTTCACGGCACAGTTTGATGTTGTGAATCACAGGTTTGTTTGAACTTGGAGGACTGAAGGAGCTACCACTTCTTGGCACCAGGATGAGCAGCTGATGGTGGTTGCGGGTCTTGACTACGCAATAAATTGGCAATGGAAATTGCCCACTTGATCAGCAACAAGCAATCAGGAAAGGAATAATTATAATGTCGGTGGACTGCTTTAATTAATTACACATGGTTCTCGACTTGCAACTATTCCTTTAATGCCTATTCAAAGTTACAACACTGAAAAATGTGACTTATGACAATTTTTCACATTTAACGACAATAGCAGCACCTCCATGGTCATGTGATCAAGATTCAAACACTGGGTACAAGCATGTTTGTACTTGCTTTTTATGTCTTTTTCATTTTGTGTTTGTTATTTCAACTTGTAAATAAATAAAGATTATTTTTTAATTCAGATTCAAACACTGGGTAACTGGCTCCTATTTAAGACAGCCCTAGGGGTTACCTTTTGCAGTTTTCTGGCAAGCCACGTCCAGTAGCGAAGCCAGATTCACTTAACAACCGTGTTACTAACAACTGCAATGATTCGCTTAACAACTGTGACATGAAAGGTTGTACAATGGGGCCACTTCACAAATGCTTCTGTTAGCAAGAGAAAATTTGTGACTGTAAATTGAGGACTCCCTGTAAATTGGATAGATTAAATAGGACCTCAATTCCAGTCTAAGGTTTGACAATTTATCACATCGGAGTCCTTAGCTTGAAAAAAGGCATGGTAGCATACTGTAAAAAGCAATATATACAAGCTCTTATTTTCAGGACGCCTATTTGGTATGATATATCATCGTGGGATTTTGGAAACGATGTCTTTATTCTCAGTGGGGAAAAGTAAAAAAAAGAAAAAAAGAAACTTTCAGATTCTGGTTCTTTCTCCAAGGAATTAACTGCTGAAGGAGAATTAACTTTGGTGGGCTTGAAATATTCATGGGAGAGTTTGTTTTCTTAGAAATGCCTACGAGCTTGAGATTGGTGAAAAATAGGCCATAGAAAGGAGGGGAAGCATTTTACAGGTGAAATATTTAAAAAACAAAACCCAAACCCACCAACCTAAAGCCTGCAGCATTAGAAGAACAAAGGTATGTAGCCTTTAGTCTGTTTAGCTCAGCATATCCCATTCTGTAGATTCGATGAAATCAAACCTGCCAGAAGCCCCAGGCAGAGTCTTGATAGGATTGTAAGTACAAGGGAGTGAAAATGCATAAGGTCAAATACTGTCAGGCCCTTCAAGGGTAATCCAGCCAAGAAGCACAAACCTTGAGTATTAACGCTACCTTGGTAGTAAAAATTACGGCAGCAGAATCTTGCAAATCTGATAGTGCCTCTCCCAGCGTTTACCGATAGTTGCTTAATGACCACATAGGGACTGGCAGCCACAGCTAAAGTAAGTCAGAATAGAGCTTCTAGTCCTACCCCCGGCTCAAGCAGGAGACCCTATACCCGTGATGGCAAACCTATGGCATGGGTGCCCAAAGTGGCACGTGGAGCCATGCTGGCTGGCACGTGAGCTGTTGCTCAGCTCAGCTCCACTGGGCACGTGCGCACGCACATACCCGCGCATGCACATGGCACGCCAGAGCTGAAAAACAGCTGATCTGCGCTGCCGTGCCAATCAGCTGAGCTTCAAACGCCGAACCGGCTTCTTCATTCACTCTGCTTGTCGAAAGCAAGCAAATTGCAGTCACCATTCATTCATTCGTTTGTTTATATGTTTGTTTGTTTGTTTATTTATTTATTTATTTATTTATTTATTTATTCATTCATTCATTCATTCAATATATATACCGCCCCTCTCCCGAAGGACTTGGGGCGGTTTACAGGGCAATTAAAAACAGCACAAAAGTTAAAAATCAATTAAACAAATTTACAAGCCCAACAAACAAATTAAAAGTAAAGTCACATTTGTGACTGTGCAGACACTGTGACAGTTGTAAGTGTAAAGACCCGGTCATAAAGCTTACTTTCAATGTTGTAATTTCGAACGGTTGCTAAACATGGAAGTTGTTAAGTGAGGACTATCTGTACTTTTACTTTCCCCAAAACTAAGGACATTTTAAAAATGCAATAATAATTGGAGAGATGTTGTAACAAAAACAATAGTATTGTTAGAGGAGAAGCAAAGAAAATAAGAATGGGGAATAAGTAAGAAATAAAATCCGTTGTATATTCCACACAAGTTTCTTTTGGTTTTTCATGTGCTAAATGTTGCTTTGAGGAGAAAACCATATACGGAAAAATTCAGTGTGTTTAAAACTGTAGCTGTGTTTTCCTCAAGGGAATGTGGGCATTTTATGTCTTCTATTTCTACATTCCTTTTCTTGAGAGCTCTTGTCACTGTCACTGGTCTGGCTATTTGTCATTGGAGATTAGCCTTATTTCTTCAGCCATCATCAAAAAGAAAACTCAGGCAATAACATCTTCCACTTATTTAGAAAGGACTACAGACCTCCTAGATTTGCATCTGACTAGGCATCCATACATGTCCAATTCAAGGGCCAGTTCCACAAGATACAATTAATTGGGGTGGGCTCCAAAAATTTTAACAACCGGTTCTCTTCCTGGTTGCTGGGTGGGCGTGGCCATGGTGGGTGTGGCTAGTTGGCCTCCTGCACCATGGCGGGGTCATTTTCACCTCCCTGGGCACTGGAGGCTCTCTGGAAGCCAGAAATGGGCCTTCCTGAACTTCCGTGAAGCCTGTTTTTCACCCTTCCCAAACTCTGGAGGCTTTCTTCAAGCCTCTAGGAGGGCGAAAATGGCCTCCCCAGCTCTGGAGGCCCTCTGGAGGCCAAAAACAGGCCCATTTCCAGCTTTCCCAAACTTCCAGGAGGCTGTTTTTCACCCTCCCCATGCCTCGGTGCGGGCCCTGCACTTTCCTGACATCCCAGACAGGCTGCATGGAGATTCCTAGCGGGGCAGGGAGGGGTGGGAGGGGTGAGATGGGGTGGGCGGAGCCAGCCCGGGGTGGAATTTATGGATTTGCCGAACTGGGCAGACTCTTAGCTAGAGGATCACTCGAACCTGTGTGAACCTGTTGCAGCCCACCCCTGCACATAATGAAATGTCTCATTCCATGGTTGGGTATATGTAATGGTGTGTGTCTGTGGAGATTCTCATTCATCCAGGTCACGGTTGTCCCAAAGAGGGAACTAAACTTTCCTGTTTTTCTTGGAAGACATTTCACTTCTTATCCAAGAAGCTTCTTCAGCTCCGACAGGATAGTGGGGAAAGGAAGGATTTATATTCCTTGCAGACAGCTGGTCATTTGCATCCTTTTAGGGGGTCATTGAGGCCACTTGGAGGTTTATCTGTCCTCATGGGTATGTGAGAGTGGTGTGTGAGGATGACCTTGGCAAATAGGAGGAAGAGATGCAACCTAGGCTATGGTTTGATAAACGAAGAGTCTGAAGGAAGCGAAGTGGGAAAAATATCTCAGAACTGTTTAGGAGAGTATAAAACCAAAGGGGACTTTCAAACTTGCAAGGTTTCTTAATATAATTTAACGATAAAGTTATACTCATTATTGTGCCCTCATTATTAAAAAGATAATAAGAAAGTCTTCATTGGCTCTGAAAAAGTGACTTACGGCTGTTTTTCACACTTAAGACCATTGCAGCATCCCCATGGTCACATGGTCAAAATTAGGATGCTTGGCCACTGACTTGTGTTTATGACGGTTGCCATGTCCCAGGATCATGTGACCTATCAAGCCAAGGTCGATGGGGAAGCCAGATTCAGTTAACAACCAGGTTAACCCACTTAACAACCTAACTCGCTTAGCAATAGAATTGTTAACCTCTGTCGTGGTCCTAAGTTGAGGACTTACCTGTCTAGGAATGTAAAATAGCTGAAGAACTCCCAATACACATTTTGAAGCTGCAGATTATGAGAGGATGTTGGAGATTTTCAGTTCCACCAGATTTTGGTGAAAATGAAGGAAGGGAGTTAGCCGATTGTTCTGCTGAGATCGTTAGACTTGAACAGATTGAATTTTCTCCCCCATCCAAGCAGTTTCTCCAATTCCATTTTGTTGTGTTCCACGCCTGAAAAGCATGGATCAAGACTATTTCCCAAAAGCACAGTGTCTTTTTATTGTCAAGACATTCCCAACTTTCCAGAAACCTCTGACAAGCCTCCACACTTTTCCGGGCAAAATGCCAATTGTCCAGATAAGAGATAATGACTGACGCTAATAGTCCACTGTCCGAACTCACAGATGAAAATGAACACAGCGACCAGTTGATTAAGATTGAATACTCGAACAGGAATACCAGGAAAGAAGACAAACCACGATAGAACCAAACACAATCTACAACACTCCAAATCTCTCAGTTCACTGCGGAAGTCTGTTTCCAACCACTTTTAACTCCCATGGGGTATGGCCAATTAGTCAGCTGTGGCTCTCCTCCCTTGCTGCTGCCTTCTCAAGTACCTGTACCTTGCATTAATCAGGGCCTCCTCTCCACTGCTATCAGAAGCCGAAGGCTCCTGATAACTAGTGGATGGATCAGCCACAGTCTCAGCAGCCAGTTCCTCCCCTCCATCCGACTCTGACTCCAGATCACCTTGCAATTCAGTTCTCTTTCTCTTGCTGTTCGTCAGGACACATGTGGATGGTAGTAGCAGCTTAGAGGGATTTAAAAGAGCGACCGTTCACAGCTGCCTGCCCAGCTTGAAGAAGAGCTGAAATGATTAATCTGTACTTAGATCAGAGATGTTTCATCTTGAACGTCAAGACGGTGCAAACGTCAAAGCAAGAACAGCTTGGAAAGAACACGCAACAGACACCGTAAAAGCTTAGCAGAGAATTATGTTACTTTATCAGGTCACTTTAAAAAAAGTGTGTGGGGTGGGGAAGATCTCAGATCTCATCTATCTACATGACAAGGCTTTTTATATTAGCATATGTTCATGTATATAGTTTTAAATCACACTAACTCACATTTGGGAAGTAATTTATATTGCTGAATTCTAATATAGCACCAAAACAGTTTCAGGACTGTTTTGGAATTGATCTGCTTGTTTGTCCCAGAAGAAACTGTAAGTTATTTCCCCATTTCTGCAGGTTACTTCAGGAGATGCTTTATTTTGTTATAGTGCATACTAAAGGTGTATACTCCGCTGCTTGAACCTATAGCAGTTAGGAGGCCCTGTAGTGTTTGTTTCCAGATCTTTGGAAAATTTGAAAATGGAAATGTTTGTCAGCATCATCGATGGAGGAAGATGTCTGTATTCATTTCTTGTGTTCAGTCATGTCCAAATCTCTTGCTTGGATTAATCCCTGGAGTTTTCTTGACATTCGGACAAAATGCTCCCATAGCAAACAGTAGGTTCAGTTAATGACTGGCAATCACTCTGGATTTGCTTAAAAATTGCACTGATTCGTTTAACAACCACTGCAAAATAAAAGTCAGATCAGGTTGGTCATGATGGAGACTTATTCACAACTGATGATCATAAAAGGTAGGCTCCATTACGGTTGTACGCCGAGAATGAACTGTATACATTTGCAGGAAGTTGTAGTGCTTAAGAGAACCCCAAAGGGGTAAAAGTACATCAAAGAAGGCAGTTTTATCAGTTTACATGTTTAAATAAAAAACAGAGCTGGAAGGGATCTTGCAGGACTTCTAGTCCAACCCCCTGCTCCATGATATCCATTTGGTGAACCAAAAACAATATGCAGCCATCTTGTGAATATATTAATTCCATGTTCTCCAAACATGAAGTAACTGCGGTGTAAACTGTGAATTTAGGCTACTATAGCTAGGCTACAAATATAAGGATGGGCAGTAGAGACAGGAAAAGCTCAATTAATCAAGATTTCTGAATAATAAATAGCTTTCTCATCCCTATAGTTGCAAGTAGCCCCCTCACCACTTTTTTTTTTTTTGCTGTTTTGAATATTGCAGGGAAGCATTAAACAAAGCAGTAAAATGGCTTGTTTTGTTATTAATTCTGAGGCTGGGGATGTCAATTTCTGTACAGTTCGCTTAATGGCCCTCAAAGTTAAAATAGCACTGAAAAAAAGTGACTTCTAACCATTTTTCAGGCTTAGGACTGGTGCCATATGCTCCAGGTTTACATTCGGATGTTTGACAATTGACTCACATTTATGACAGATGCCAGTGTCCCAGGCTCACGTGATCCCCTTTTGCGACCTTCTGACAAGCCAAGTCATTGGGGGAAACCAGATTCACTTAACAACCGTGTTACTAATTTAACAACTGCAGTCATTCACTTAGCAAACGCGGCAAGAAAAGTCATTAAAAAATGTGACGAAATCCACTTAACAAATTTCTCACTTAGCAATGTAAATTTTGGGCTCTGTTGTGGTTGCCAGTGGAGGACTATTTCTACTCTTGAACTTCTTTGCCAGCTTACCATTTTGGATCAGTTTTAAATCTCCATGGGGGAAAGTAAATTGAGCAAATAGCGTAATTCCAGTTTTCCTTTTTCTCTTCCATGTATTTTTCAAAGCAGTTTGCTGTTAAAAAAACAACTGGAAACTACCCATTTGTCACTAAAAATAGCCTTTATGTTACCTAGGAGTATAATCGAGAAACTGGTTGTACGGTCCATCTCCCTTTTTCATTACAAAATCCGTCTTTCTCTGAAGAAGGAACTAGTGAGAAAATAATAATAGTGTCTTGTTTCTTCTGTACCTTTTGTGTACAGTAGTCTTCGCTTAGCCACTGCCTCGTTTAGTGATTTTCAAAGTTACAATGGTGCTTTAAGAAAAAAAAAAAGTCCTCACATTTACAACGTGCTTCTGTTCTCATTTTTACTAACTTATTTACCTCACTCGCTTATTTACCTCACACGTACCAAGATGTCCTAAAAGAGAGAGACAACACAACAACCTCAGTTCAGAAGCAAAAGAAAACGGTATTAAAATTGTAAGCACAGTTATGATCACATTATTTTCACTTAGCAATTGCTTTGTTAAGCAACCGAGTTGCCAGAGCCAATTGTGGTCACTGTACTTTGCTTCCTTTGACACGTCTTAAGGGTGACAGGGAACCATATGTTTCTCCTAGATCAGTTGTTTTCAACCTTTTCTTCACCATGGACTCTCTTAAAATATCTTTTTGTGGTCATGGACCATGGCCATGGAACCCCAAGACTTAACACAAGGTTTAAATTTCCAAACCTTGGTTGAAAGCCCTGTCGACACTGTGGTCCCTGAGGAGTCCAAAGACGGTTGAGAGTTACCATCCCAGTTGATGAAATTTGGGCAACTCCTATTAGATGACAGGTCTACCTCAGCTTGTATTGACTAGAGTGAAACCATGTGGACTAAAACTGGTTTTGGTTGCCTTATGGCACAGTGACAAACAGCAGTAGCACTTAGACTTACATACTACTTCACAGTGCTTTACAGCCCTCTCTAAGCAGTTTACAGCGTCAGCCTATTGCCCCCAACAATCTGGGTCCTCATTTTACCAACCTTGGAAGGATGGAAGGCTGAGTCAACCTTGACTTGGTCCTGATCGAACTGCTGGCAGTGAGCAGAGTCAGCCTGCAATATTGCATGCTAACCACTGTGCCGCCCTGACTCATAAAATATTTCTATTTGGACATTTATTAGGTAAACTTACAGAACATTTCAATCATAGCCGATGCTCCACCTTTGTAACTGAGGTTAAAACAATGCACATTAAGTATTAATAACTATAATAACATTATGTAGACATACAGAGTCTTTCAATCATAGTCGGCTCTCGAGCCAGATTCCTCACCTTTGTAGCAAAGGTTAAAACAATGCACTTTAAATATTAATAACTATAACAACTGTAACACAGTAAGAATATCTGGCCAAAAATGTCAAATCCAGTCTAAACATCTGGCTGATTATGCGACCAACCATATGCATGGTATTCAAATTCCTATTGGTGAAAGAAAACACTCTGTCAATATAAACAGTCACAATGTTAACTCCCTTTTTATGACCCTGCAACCCCAGGGTAGAGTCGGGCGATTGGATGGAGCTGAGCATTTACTGGCCGGATTCCCTTCCTGACACCACGTGGTGTTCACAGCAGATTTTTTTTTCTCTTTGTGTTCTAGGAGAGAAACATCTGCTGTCTAGGATTGAACACTCAACCTTCTGAGTGGGAGGCGAGAGTTTTCACCACTAGGCCACCACACCGCTCATAAACAGTCACACCGTTCGTATCCCCAAATCTTCCAGGAACAACTAGGTTCTGATGTCCTTGAATTCCAGACTGGTTAGGCGTAACTAAATCTAACTTTTCCAGAGGAGATCAGAAGACCTGGTTTTCAGTTTCCTGGTTTTGGCATAGAGTAGGGACCTGGAGAGACACCCCGATTAAAGTGGATAGGTAAGGCAATAACCAGCCCATTGCCCAATATTGGGCCATTTTGACAGCATTTTCTCTTGCCAACCAATGCTTGTAACTCCTAAGGCAAAGATAGCATCTGAGGTGATCCATGTTTCATGTAAGAAAGGTATCGAGAGATATACAGTTTAATATAATCCCAAGGTTGACTCATCCTTCCATCCTTCCGAGGTAGGTAAACTGAGGACCCAGATTGTTGGGGGCAATAAGCTGACTTTGTAAAACTGCCGCTAATAAGCAGGCATATACAAGGAATGAAGGCTATTGCTAAGCACATTGATTTGTGCTTCAACAGATTGTAAGCCGCCCTGAGTCTCTGGAGAAGGCCGGCATATAAATGGGATTAAAATAAATAAATAAAATAATTTATTAAACTACAAAGCATTTCTTTATTTAATGCCTTTAATTTCTTTAGCTTGGTTTTTCTGTGTAATGTGTTTACCTCTAAAATGAAGCAGGTGATGGGTGTATATGAATGAATAATAAAAAATAAGAATTCTTGTTTGAAGAAGTACTGATCGTTAAATGTGTATGGGGCTTCTAATGGAGGAAGGAAAGCATTCAGTAGAAGTGCATTTCCCAGGACTCTTTGAGTTTGCAGTGTGATATGGATGGGTGTGTGGTTGAACACTTACTGTGTTACATCATCATCATCATCATCATCATCATCATCATATAATAATAATGATAATATAATATTAGCTATTCAAATGTAGTTTGCTTTAGTTGTTCTATTCTTGGTACAGGTAGCCCTCAATTTAAGATCGGCTGTAAAAGATGTCCACGCTTAGCCTGAAGGAGGGGTCAAATGTGTTATCAGTCTCGAGTCCCTTCATGCCCACAAGATTTTTAAATCCAGTTCACCTTGAGCTAAACTGCGGATGTGTGAGATCTAGGTTGTGTGCTCCCCCTGCTCCGTGGAAAAATTGATTTTCACAAAACTGATCCCTAAAATGCCAAAAAGATTTGGAACTGCTTAAGTATGGGTAGAATGAATTATAATGTGATATTTTCTAAGATGATAAAAGTGGTGGCTCAGTGTCTCGATGCTGGAGATGGTGTCAGTTGAGTGGATCGAGCCCTAGCTCTGCATGAGGCGGTGAGCTCCCATCCTTTGCCGCAACTTTTGCCTACCTTGCAGTTTGAAAGCTTGTTCTATGTGAGTAGATAAATAGGTGCCACTTAAGTGGGGAAACGAGCTGTGCGCTGTGCAGGCAGTCAGATTCCTGGTGGTTCTGAATTTTCCTGGTTGTGGCGAGCTAGATCCAGAAACCGGTGGCCTCGGGGGGACCCTGCAGGAGAAGCTGCTCATCTGGCACACCTTGGGAAGCAAGGTATAATTTTTATTTTTATTTTATTTTTAATCCCATTTATATCCCGCCCTTCTCCGAGGACTCAGGGTGGCTTGCAGTGTGCTCAGCAACAGCTCTCATTCTGTGCATATGCCTGCTCATTAGCCGGGGGGGGGG
>JANHFR010708731.1:0-10311 GCA_032468015.1 Mimophis mahfalensis | reverse complement strand
GGAAGGAAGGAAGGAAGGAAGGAAGGAAGGAAGGAAGGAAGGAAGGAAGGAAGGAAGGAAGGAAGGAAGGAGGAAGGGCGGGCGGGCAATAGAAATAGACTTATGTAGCACTTCACAGTGCTTTACAGCCCTCTCTAAGCGGTTTACAGAGTCAGCGTCTTGTCCCCAAGAGTCTGGGTCCTCATTTTACCCACCTTGGAAGGATGGAAGGCTGAGTCAACCTTAAGCCTGGTGGGATTCGAACTGCCTAATTGCAGGCAGCTGCCAGCAAAGTACTACATGCAGCACACTACTCACTGCACCACCACGGCTCCTGGGATGGGAGGAAGAGGGGCTCCCTAGCGAATGATTTCACCCTTACAAGAAATAATGAATTGTAAAATAAATAAAAAAAGAACGAACAAAAGCTAGGAAGGAGATTGACCAAACTGAATGCAGGTAGTCCTTGATTTACGACCACAGCTGAGACTGGAATTTACATTGCTAAGTGATGCAATCGCCTGGTTTTATGACCTTTCTTTTTTGGGGCCATGGTTGTTAAGCATATCAGAACAGAGCGGAATAACTGATTTGGAAGGGACCCAAGCAGGAGAGTCCTATAGCATTTCAGACAAATGACTCTCTAGTCTCTTCTTAAAAACCTCCAGTGCTGAAGCATCTACAACTTCTGGTGGCCAGTTGTTCCACTGGTTAACTGTCCTCCCTGTTGGGAAGCTTCTCCTTAGTTCCAGGTTGCTTTTCTCCTTGATTAGTTTCCATCCATTGTTTCTTGTCCTGCCTTCTGGTGAGAATAATTTGACACACACACCCCGCTTCTCTGTGGCAGCCCCTCAAATTGTGTAAGGACCATTCGTTAAGTTACTTTTTTCAGTGCCACTTAACCGGCTGCCAAACAAACGATCTTAAATTGAGGACTAGCCTCAAACTTATAGTTCCCACCCATTGTTTCTCGTCTTGCCTTTGGAAAATATATTGATCCCTCTCTTTGGTGTGAATCATATAACTGTTAAGGTCGGGACAATGTGGCTCAGTGGCTAAGACACTGAGCTTGTTGATCAGAAAGGTCGGCAGTTCAGTGGTTCGAATCCCGAGCACTGCATAACGGAGTGAGCTCCCGTTCCTTGTCCCAGCTTCTGCCAACCTAGCAGTTCGAAAGCAGGTAAAAATGCAAGTAGAAAAACAGGGACCACCGTTGGTGGGAAGGGAACAGCGTTCCGTGCACCTTCGGTGTTTAGTCATGCCGGCCACATGACCACGGAGACGTCTTCGGACAGCGCAGGCTCTTCGGCTTTGAAACAGAGATGAGCACCGCCCCCCAGAGTCGGGAACATTTAGCACATATGTGTGAGGGGAACCTTTAACTTTATAGAACCTTGTGTTTGTCAAGTAAATCTGGCTTTTCCTATTGACTTTGGGTTCTGGAAAAGCTGCAAACAGGAACCACACTGTTCTTTTGACCACATGACCACCAGGATGCTGCAATGGTTGTTAAGCACAAGAACCAGTCACAAGTTCACTTTCTTTTCGGGGACGTTGTGACTTCAAGACGAAGGAACGGTCATAAGTCAAGTACTACCTATCAAGGAAGTGCCTAAAAAATCGGGACTCCCACCTTTTCGATGTTCAACGCTTTCATTTGCAGAATTAAATCATCGACAGGCCTCCTGGTGATCTCGGGAGCCGAGAACGGCTCAAAATCACTGAACACAGCCGAAGAATAAAGCCTGGGACATGAAAAAGTGAACAACAAAGATCAAAACAACCCTTGGGAAAAAAGCAACAACCAGTGGCTAACAAACATCTGTTTTTGCTAATCCCCTTGCTGTGTTCAAGGAAGTCAAGATGATTTAGGACTGGGGTGGTGGCAGAAAAGGCTTTTAAAAAGGAAACCGAAGTGTGTTTGCAAATATTGTCCATATGTACACACACACACACATACACACACCGTGCAGACACTAAGACTCTGCCTTTCCAAGGAGCCAGGCACCCAAATCAGAAGTTGCTACTTCACCTAGTGGGTACCAAGGGCTGATCTGCCTTGTCCTCAGAACTAGGGAATAAAAGACATTTCTGTGAAAATTTGGGCACTGATCGAAGACAATATGCATGGAATGAGGGCTGTTGCTAAAACACATTGTAAGCCGCCCTGAGTCTTCGGAGAAGGGCGGGATATAAGTGGGATTAAAATAAAAAAATAAATAAAAATATTTGTCGTTCAGGATTGAACTGTGGGGTTGGGGTTAGGATCTCAACCAAACTTGCCACGCAGGTAGCCTGCCCTGTGACAAACACTGTGGGGGTCTCACACCCCTTCGGGGTGTCTGTGCCCCCTAAAAATAATGCTGAAGTGCTGATCCCCAGGACTTTCCTCACGCCTGCCTTAAGCTCTTTCCTTAAGCACACCACAAGGGGCACCAGAGAGCATCATGACGCCATGAGTGGCATCAAATCCAGGCCAGCACCGCACGTCAGGAGGTGGCAGTGGGCAGCAGGTGGCAACGGAAAAGGCAGTGGGACGCCAAGTGGCGACAAAGGGGGAAGCCTCAGTTTACTTTACCGTTGGGTTTTTCAAAACTCCGGGGCTGAGTGTGAGAGAAGGAGGCTCTGGAAGCGGAGCGGAGGTGGAAGGACTCAAGTTAATCAGCCTCCGGAGTTGGGGGTCGGATATGTAATATGTACAGGGAAGGGGGAGCACAACAGCGTCAGAGGTGGTCAGCGCGACGACTACACCCAGGTGAAGCTGGGTAATCAGCTAGTTAGCATATAAAAATAAGGGGAAACTCCACTCCCTTCTAGCACTGATGATGTTACCTAGTTGGGTCATGAAATGTCTGCAGGAAAATGACCAATTCAGGAAGCCCCAATTTCAACCCTGAGCTACAAATCTTCTCTTCTATTAATGCCCAAGAGTTTCAGGAAAATGTCTCTAATTCCCTAGCTCAAACCACTTTGAGCATTCCCGGTTTTCAGGTCCATAAAGGAAAGAAAACAAACCAAGTTAGCTGACCTGTAACAGTGGCCTGGCTCCGTTCGGCCCGCTCGGCCGGCCCGCTGGTTGGCTGAAGCCTGAGATGTCCACACAACCTTGAAGGATGAGATGCCGGTGACTTTGTCATAGAACCGTTTCTTGACCTTCCCGCAATCAACCACGTATCTGACGCCCGGGATGGTCAGAGACGTCTCCGCCACGTTGGTGGCCACGACACACAGCCTGGTCCCAGGTGGAGATGGCCTGAAAACCTGAGATGGGGGCAGTTGTCAATGGTTGAGTAAAAGAACCCTCTCCCCACAGGAGAGAGAATGAAATCTACTCATTGCTCCTTCTGCAAGAAGCAACTGCGGTGAGGTTCTGCATGCTGGAGAGATCCAGGCTTCCCACCAGCCATGTTACCCTATTTGTAAAGAGTCCATTACTGGAGTGGAATGTGGTCTGGTTTTCCCCCTTGCCTTTGCTTGTCAGATGGTCCCCCAAAAGGAGAAAACATGGCTCTGGGACACTGCAATTTTTACAGAGGGATGACGGAGGGCGTTGTAACAAACTGCATCCCTGTTTGGTTTGGTGTCAGCAGCGTCTCCAATAGAAAGTCCCTACAGAGAGTGGTGAAGGCAGCAGAGAAGATTATATGAAGCCAGCTTTCCCTTATTCAGGATGCTGCTTGTAAACCCTATATGCTTAGAGCTCAAATCATCGTTAGAGACCCCACACACCCAATTTAGGGTCTATTTCTGTTGCCTCACTCTGGGCGGTGGTTTCGGAGTATTTCTAGCAGGACTTCCAGATTCTGTAACAGCTACGCCACTCATCTGCTAAACTCACAAGTTTAGCTTCTCTCAACATGTATGCACCCGAACTAGACTGTGTTGTTTCTCTGTGTCATAGAATACATGTGCATATAAGCATAATTTTGTATTTATTTATTTTGTCATGTTTACATTGCATGTATTGGGGGTGGTGACCAGTAGTGATATCCTACCAGTTCGGCCGAACTGGTGACAATAACTATGGGTGGTTTGCCGAACCGGCAAAAACCACCCCTGCCTGGCCCTGCCCACACCCTTCCCGTTTTTTAAGCTCAGCTGATTCACACAGAATTAGTAGCTGCGCGAATCAGCTGAGCTCCGGCTTTTGAAGCCGAGGGAACATGCTGTCCCCTTTTATTTCTGCTCTCCAGAGCAGCAGAGGCTGTTTCTCTGGGCTCTGCGGAGGCTGCGGAGCCCAGAGAAAAAGCTTCCGTGCTGCTCCGCAGAGCAGAAATGGATGGGAACTGCATGTTCCCTGGGCTTCAAAAGCTGTGTGCATGCATGCAACCCACCCCCCGCACTTATATTTAGCAAACCGGTGGTGGGATTTTTTGAATCCCACCACTGCTGGTGACCCTGTATGCAATGAAATTTCATTTTAACGTATGCCAATTAGTGTACAAAGTGACAATAAAGTTATTCTACGTCTACAAATGTTCATAAGGACACACAGCTTTTCTGAATGCACCCCAATATTCCTACAGGGCTGTTTAGCCTTACCTTGGCTTGCTTTTCAGGAGCCAACAAAGAGTAGAGAGGAAGAACGTAAAGCGGGTGGGAGGAATCCGGTTTTTCACCTACATTCAAATTATAAACAGGGGGAAAAAATATCTAAGTGCTGAAAAGATTACCCTTGTAGGTTATTAGTACTATAATCTGCATCTTCCAGGCACAGTAAGACCTCTGCTATTTTTAAAAATATTTGATCATTAACCTTGCATGTTTTTATTTTTAATTGCTCACCCCGTGAATCCTTGGAAATAAGGTAGTATAAAAATATAACTAGTAAATAAGTATACATTTCAATATGTTTTTCAAAATCAGAGCTAAGAGGCAAGGGAAGAAGAAAAGCAGCGTGTATTTTTTCTGGCAGTTTCATGAGAACTAGCCTCTTTGTGATTTTATTTAGGAGATGTATTGGGCATAAATCTAACAGAGTGGTTACTTGAAAAACAGGAATACTCAACCATAAAAAAACTCTCCTGCTATTAGAAAGACCAACGTCTTTGAGGAGGTGACACAATAAGGTGCTAACTTAACATTTGTGGTTTGTCCAATAAGCCAGGGTTAGTTTTCCTACGTTAATATGAAGGCTAGATCTGTCCATAAAATAGAAAAAAAAAAGAGGCTGAATCAGATGGCGTCTCATCTTATTATGGCTCAATACAATGTCACTCAGGCTAATGTGGTTTGATCGGCTAACCATGATTAAAAATCTCTTTGGTCTTCTGCAAACTCAGCCAACTTTCAAAGGCTCGGAAAGGACAAACCTTCTTGCGGGCAATTTTCGCCCAGTTCAAGGTCAAGATCCGAGCCAGCCGAGTTCACTTCTTCGTCATCTTCCGCGGCCTCTCGGTCTTCGTCCCCTTCGTCAACCGGCAGAATGGAATAATTATCCAGATCAATTTTGGGCAGGGTCTAGAAAGGGAAAAAAAAAAAAACAATTTCAAAGACTCGACATCCTTCTAGATTTAAAATTGAGAAGGCATTTGGCAGAATCTTAGACCTGTTTGGAAACCACAAATATATCCAGTCGTTCTAAAGGAAGAAGATAAATCAGATTCTTATCATTTAGTAGATAGAGGGTACTTAGAGGAGATGAATGTGCAAGGAGTAGATATAGGTTGTCCTCAACTTACAGCCATTTATTTAGTGACTGTTCTGTTTCCCCCAACAGACACAATCCAAAGACAGATCAGATAAAGTAAACCACCGATTTTTATCCTCTTAAACAAAAAATACTATTTAAAAAGTAGAACACTGGCTGCTTTCCAAGCCAAACAGAGTCCTGGAAGGGTGCCAAGAAGGATAAACCAAACTAGGCTAATTACCGAGGGATATAGCAAAGTCCAAGCTGACAAAATCCACAGAAAGCTTATTCCAAACGACACAGACTAGGATTCTGAAGAGTTGCTTTCTGCGAAGAGCTGTTCCCAGCTACACCCCTTTAAACCCCTCTAGGGTGTGGCCCAATTAGTGGTCAGCTGCAGCCCAACCTCTCCCTTTTCGGCATAGCTGACGCTGCTGCTCTTTCCTCACTAGTTGCCGAGTTCTAGCATCAGCTAAGGGCTTCTCCCCACTGCTGTCAGACCCCACCGGCTCCTGCTGGCTTGTGGAGGGACCAGCCTCTGCTAGCACACCGTCAGCAACTGACTCCTCCTCCAGCTCCAGTTCTCCCTCGGAGTCGGAATCAGCTGCTAAGTCAGCAGCAGGCTGCGGGGCCCCAACAGTGACCAAAGTTACAACATCACTGAAAAAAAGTGACTTTTTCAACTGGTCCTTGTACCTGTAACTTTTGCAGCGTATAAATAGTCACCTGATCAATATTTGGGTTCTTGGCAACCAGCCTGCATTTAGGACGGAGGCAGGAAAATTTTGCTTACTTGAAGAGCGTGCTTCTTTTTCTGTCTGGATTTCTTAAACCTTCTGATGGCTTCTACGGAATCGTCCTCCTCTTCAGAGCCTACAAAGAGCAAAGCCACCCCTTTCTCAATCAGGACTGTAAAATGTTAGAACTCCCAGAATTCCCCATCCAATATGGACTTCATCACCTAGAATTCTCCAGGCACCATGGATGGACTTCAACTCCCAGAATTCCCCAGCAAGCCTATCCATTCTGGCTGGGGAATTATGGGAAGTGAAGTCATCCCCTCTTCAAGTGGCCAAAGAAACACAGCTCCAGAGTGAACGATTCAAAAAGCCAATTTGAGAGTGATGAACAGGGCCAGAACTTCCTGATGAGGGTTCACACATCACCGAACATCAGGGTCATCTCAGAGAGGGGAAAGAATGGAGAAAATCAATTGCTCCAAGACTACAGGTGGTCCTTGACTTACAACAGTTCATTCAGTGACCACTCCAAGTTACATCCCTGGAAAAAGGGACTTATGACTCACCCTGATAATTCTTGTAGCGTCCCCGTGGGTCACATGATTACAATCCGGATGCTTGGCAACTCGCATTTACGGCGGTTGCATATTTAGGACTCGTATTTATAACTGCGTATATATATATTTAGGACTCGCAGTGGCCTGGGGTCATGTGATCCGTTTTGTGACCTTCTGGCCAGGAAAGTTAATGAGGAGGGCAGATTAACTTAGCCAACAAGTTACTAAGTCAACACTGAGGGTTTCGCTTAACCACTGAGGCTAGAAAGGCGTAATGTGGGACCAAATGCACTTAACTGCCTCACTTAATAATGGAAATGTTGAGCGTTGTAAGTCAAGGACTACCTGCATTGTATTTGCTGCTGTTAGCAAAGAAAAAACAGCTACGTATCATCCCTAAAGATTTATATCAGGTCACCTACCGAAAAAGGTAGAGCACAGGTAAATAGCCTGGTGCCCCCCTCATGCTTGGATTTATGCCCCCCACTCCGGCAATCCCTTGGCCAAGTTAACACCCCAAACGTCTGGATGGCCCCTGGTTGCCCCCTCCCAGATAAGAGAAGGGCTGTGCTCTCAAGGGTCAAGTGCTTTTTCCCCCACGTTGCTGTTTGAGAAAGCCTTAAATCGGAGGAGAAACAGGGCTACAGTTCAAGATGAGAAAAACTTACCTGCGGTTGCCTTTTTACAAAAAGGGAAGGACTTCCTTAGCCTCCGACACAAGGAATGGACTTCGGCCTGCCCGGTTAAGAACACCAAAATGCCCCCTGCAAAAAGGGAAGGGAGGATGGCATTTGAAACCGGACCATCTGGGAGGAAGTTGCAAAGAGCGTAGAGCATAAAGTCATCCAGGTCACAGATGTCCCAAAGGTGATTTTTCAGGAGGTAACTGGACTTGCTTGTTTTTTCTTTGGAAGACATTTCTCTTCTCATCCAAGAAGCTTCTTCAGCTCTGAGTGAGGAATGGAAGGATTTATGCTCCTTGCAGACAGCTGGTCATTTACATCATCTTAGAGGCCACTTGGAGGTTGATCTGTGTCCTCAGAGTCAGCTGAGTAGTGAAAATGGTTCCTGTAGTCTGCAATTTTTTTTTAATTTTCCCTCTAGAAATCCATTCCTACTATTGTTAAACTTCCAAGTGGCCTCAATGACCCTCTAAAGGGATGCAAATGACCAGCTGTCTGCAAGGAATATAAATCCTTCCATTCCTCTCCATCCAGTCAGGGCTGAAGAAGTGAAATGTCTTCAAAGACAAAACAAGAAAGCACCTTTGGGAGCACAGAGCACCCATCTCTGCAAAAGTAAAAACCTCCTGCTCCCTTTGCAGAGGATCAAAATGTTTAACCGCCAAAAGGCATGGCTGGGGATGATGGGGATAGGCATCCAGCTGGGTGGGCCTGCTTTGGGGAAGAAGCAGGGAGATCTATGGGTAGTCCGAACTTTAAAGGGAACATTTGTAGCCCAAGGATGAAGTGAGGGGTCCTTGGTGCTCTCTGAGCTTGGTGATTTTCTTGCAGACATTTCAAGACCCAACTAGGCAACATCATCAGTGGTAGCAGCGTGAAAACCTTACTTCTAGCACTGATGTTGTTACCTAGCTGGGTAATGAAACGTCTGCAAGAAAACAAGCAAGCTCGGAGACCATCAAGGACCCCTCGGTTGGGACTTTATTGCAAACTCCATCAGGGAATGACGTGCTGCTCCTATGACTTGAATGTTTTGCAAAGACAAAATCAAATTGTATAGGTATCTCTTCAGGCAACTGAGTGGTGCGGTGGCCTAGAGGTGGCGCTCTCACCTCACAAATCAGAAGGCTGGGTGTTCGATCCCAGGGAGAGGCAGATATTTCTCTCTCTGGGCACCATGAGAGTCTATCTGCTGGACCAAACTCTGCACTGGCGACAGGAAGAGCATCCAGTCATTCAAACACTCTGCTAGTTCCACTCAGTTGCCCAGACTTCACCCTGCAAGGGATTCTGGGTCATTAAAAAGAGGCTGATGATAGATAGAGGAATGATACAGATAGATAGATAGATAGATAGATAGATAGATAGATAGATAGATAGATAAATAGATAAATAGATAGATAGAGATGATAGATAAGATACATAGGCTGCAAGTTTGATCCTAGGTAGAGGCTGATATTTCTCTCTCTGAGCACCATGAGAACGTATCTGCTGAACAAAACTCTGTATTGGCAACAGGAAGGACATCCGGCCAGTAAACACACTGCTGGCTTAGTTGCCCAGACTCCACCCTTCAAGGGATTCTGGGTCATTAAAAGAGGATGATGATAGAGGATGGGTAAATGGATGGATAGATAGATAGATAGATAGATAGATAGATAGATAGATAGATAGATAGGGATGGTAGATAAGATAAATAGGCTGTTAGTTTGATCCTAGTAGAGGCAGATATTTCTCTCTCTGGGCACCATGAAAGTCTATCTGCCGAAGAAAACTCTGCTTTGGCAACAGGAAGGGCATCCGGCCAGTAAACACTCCGCTGGCTTAGTTGCCCAGAAACTCCACTCTGCAAGGGATGATGGGGTCATTAAAAGAGGATGATGATGATCTCTTCCGGGAACCGTTCTGTGTTTTTTCAATCAGCCCACTGACCTGGAGGAAGCATTCGGTGAATTTTGCAGACTTTCTGGAAACATTCCCTACTGTAATCCTCCAACGGGGTCCTCTTGTTGAAATGAACGGTGACCGGGAACTGCCTCGCATCCACCTGACACCAAAAAGGCCACAGGTTGAAAGACAAAAATACAAATGTGCCGAGTTGCCAGAAGAGACTGAAACTGAAGAGACTGAAATCTGGATTGAACCCAGATCTAAATCAACATTATCAGAAGGCTCTGGATTAAATTACTGTCCCATTCTTTCATTGTTGTTTTTTTTCTTTTCAGAATAAAGGTCTGCTGTTTATTTTACCGTTCATGTAAATATGATATATAATTACCAAGTAGGCAGTCCCTGACTTACGACCACAATGGAGCACCGTGGATAAGCAAGGCAGTTAAAAGCGAGCTTCGGCCCATTTTATTTCCTTTCTTGCCACTGTTGTTAAGTGCAGCGGTTTAACAGCGAGTTCCCACGGTTGTTAAGTGAATCTGGCTTCCCCACTGGCTTTGCTTGGTCGGAAGGTCACCAAAGGGGAATCATGCGAGTGTCATAAATATGAACCATTTGCCAAGCGTCGGAATTTCGGATCATGTGGCCACGGGGAAGCTATAATGGCCATGAAAAATATGTATGTATGGGGTGCATAAATTAAGTAATGAGACTGGCAATGTAGCGTTTGATCTGGCAATGCTTGGGAGGCGGGACTTGGAGGGGCTGCAGGTGAACAGGTGAGACGCCTTCAGGACGAGTTTGAACTCGCTGGAGTCGTTTGCTTGTCC
>JANHFR010708642.1:0-10319 GCA_032468015.1 Mimophis mahfalensis | reverse complement strand
CCCTCCCCTCCTGTCACCACGCCCCCTTCTCCTGGCTGGCATTGTGCTAAGTGGCACCACGAGGGTCCAGCCCTCCCCAAAGAGGTTTCTGTTGTGCTGACATCCCGCCTCGTTCTCGCTTTCCATTTTTAACTCCGCCGCCACCTTCCGTTTCTGCCTTTTCCTCCCTTTGCAGAAATCTCAGGATCGGCTTGAAGGTGGCTGTCAGCTTCTCAACACTTCTTGTTGAGCCCCAAAGTGCATGTTAAGTTGTTTCTTTAAAATAGTAATTGAAGCGTCTGGTAATTTGTTGGAAACAACAACCTACAGGCACTCATTGTGACAGTCAAGTCTGCAGCAGCCGAGTGCAGTGCGCTTGCATGGCTCAAACCTCCGCGCTGGGAGGAAGTGGTTGCGTTTATGCGTCTGTGCCCTGAGGGATTGTGAGGCAGCTACGCTTCCTGCAGCCTCTGCTCTACACTCAGCCCTGCCCGAGTGGCAGAACCTGGCTCCTTTGGGTCCTGCATGACCCTCTGCCCTCTGCCTGCAGGGCCCACGGCCAGAGATGCCAGGGCTTGTAGCTTGGCAACATCATGTGTGTGTGTGTGTGTGTGTCTGTGTGTGCAGACTCCCCAGTCCTGATTTAGGGGAGGAAAGACACAATTCTTCCCTTTAGTCCAGCAACCAACAAGCCACACTTCAATTTGTCCCTTTTCCTCAACCAATTTAATGAACCAAGTGACTCAGCACACCCTTTGCTTCACACAGCGGAGGTCACCTTGTGAGTGGAGGGCTCACCCCACCCAGGTGTCGCTCCGTTACACAGACACAACACACGTGCATTTCACCGCATGCCCACGTAGGAGATCCAAGTAGTCTCATAATTAAAATTTCACACCTGAGATTTCTTCCCCTCCTGCCCATCCTCTCACTGGAATATAGAACTTCGGGATGGCAAGCTGCAGAATCCCTTCGCTCAGCATTCCGGGGCTACTAAAACCTCAGCGTCACCAAACGTGGCATGCAGAGTGCTCACTGAGAACTAGAAGGATGCCAGACACTTTTGGTTGTCAGAGGAATTTCATAGTTGTAGATCCTTCCCTTCTCCTAAACTCTGGGAAAGCGCCATTCCCTTGAAGGGGCTAGGTTACGCATCAGGCCTGACTTCTACAGGCAGTCCTCGACTTCTGACTCAGATGCTTACTGACCATTCGAAGCTGCAACGTACCTACCTGAGGGGTACTTAGGATCTGGATTGGAAGATCCAACAGCCGCCCCCCTCCACCCTCCATCATGCTACCACAACCCGGCCCCATCGATGGCTGTTTGTGATCACGTGACCACAATTTTCAACGTATTTCCCTGAAACTGGGACTTGCGGGAATGTTTTTGTCCAAACTGGGCCCTGGTGAATCACTTAAAAACAGGGGCAAGACCAGATCGAGTCGCATGGGCAGCCTGCTTTACGGTCTGGTCCAATGGCTGTACAAGGGCAGGAAGTCCCACCTGCGTCCCACACGCACACCAGGTGTGGGCCTTCAGGTCTGGGGCTGGTCACTTTTGGCCCCGTCCAGCCCGGCCGCCTCCGGTCCGAGGCTCCCTTCCCCGCCCTTTCCCCTTTCTGCCCCTCCCCACCCGGCCTCCGTGGAAGAGGCCAGAGCAATTGGGGGTGCGTGTGTGTCTGTGAAGCATTTGTGCTACGAAGGAGGGCCTGCTCCTTCCCTTCTACTGCTCCTGCTTCAATTGCAGCACCGTGAAGGAGCCAGCAGCCTCGGAGGGCTAGCAATGGACTTCCCAAAGAGTTCCAAGTTTGCAGCTGACCAAGGGGGAGAGCCAACAACCGCACCTTCTGCGTGGCCTGGACATGCATGTTGCTCTCCGGCCAAAGAGGGAGAAGCAAAGGGGGACACAACCGCCGTTTGCTTGGCCTGCTTGTTCTGCCACCGAGGCTTCCCGCAGATCCTTCGGCAGAGCCTCCGGACGCCTTCAGAGTAACAGTCGGCATTTTCACAGGATATTCAAAAGAAAACAACCACCCACAGGACGGCAAAGCCGGGGGACGCTCTGAAGCTACACGGGTAGTCCTCCGGTTATGGCCACCATTGAGCCCCAAACATCTGTTGCTAACTAAGCAAAGGGGCTGTTCAGTTATTTTTGCCCCATTTTACAACCTTTCCTGCCATAGTTGTTAAGTGAATCACTGCAATGTTAAGTGAGTCTGGCTTCCCCTTTGGCTTTGCTTGTCAGAAGGTTGCAAAAGGAGATTGCAGGACCCCTGGGACTGGCATAAGTCCATGCCAGTTGCCAAGCCTCTGAACTGAGATCATGAGACCCTGGGGGTGCCGCAATGGCCACAAGTGTGAAAAATGGTCTCAAATCCCTTTTATCAGTGCCACTGTAACTTTGAACGGTCATTGAATGAACTGTTGCAAGTTCTAATACTGGTTCTGATTACAAAATCTTTATTGAAATAAGGTGCCGTTTACAGAAATCCCTGAATTTGCCCCAAATATCTGAAATACGATTCAAATACATTGTCACTGTTTCACAAGCAACCACTCCTAATTTGTCTTGATTAAATGCCGATTGCTACTGCTAGCTAAGACAAGATTTTGAAATCACACCTGCATAACAATCTCATTTTTGTAAACCTTCACAACCTGAACACAGGCCTCCCGCTTTCAAATACACCCCTTCCATGGACCAGTCAAAGCTTTCCGGTAGCTGGGATGCGGAAATACTTTTTCTGAATCAGCAGAACAAATTATGGAAGGCTATTAATAGATGGAATGGAGGAGGATCCTTCGAAGCCTGCGAACCCCTGATCAGTTAAGCAACAAGTAAGAAATATTCAGTAACTGGCACAAAAGCTCCGGACCCCTAAAACAGGGCAAGGTCTCCCGATTCCTCTCTCAACCATTGTGGCCGATCTAGGGGGTATACAAACGCATTTTAAATATGGACTGTCCAACCCAAGGATCTCAATGCAAACAGCCAGAGGTTCAATATAAATGGAAAAACCGTGTTTTTATTTGTCCGAAGGCTCTATGATGTCATTGGCAGCGAAAGCTTGAATTTCACTTCTGAGAGGATTTATTTCCTAGCTAGCAACGAACATGATTTGCTCTGTGTGTTCATTTGGAGTTAATTCCGCCTGCTTCACCTCCCACCGCATTAAGCCCAAATGGCTTCCTGGATGATAGGAGGACTCTTGTGGACGTATGTTTTAAGCATTCTCAGACATCCGTAGCAAATAAAACCGCATCGCAACCCCCAGTCGGGCTCCAGGGTGCACCCGCCCATTTGGTCCTAACTTCAGGGTTGCTGAGGGGACCTTTTCCAAATCAAGCCATGATGCCAAAATCTTGAAGGGGGGACTTGAAATCCCACCCCTCCCATTGAGATAACCCGCTCTGGCCTCAAAGCCCCCCAAACAGCCGTGAGGGGCAGCCTAATCTTTCCTCAAACCAGGGATGAGACTAGAATCTTGTTCTTCCTTGTCTGGAGACGCCCCACTAATTCAGGGGGTTGTAGCTTCTGCCAGTTCCTAACCCTGAGCAGCTTCGGAAGCCTCTTGAGCCCACAGCTGGGGTTTGGCCCCCTTGGCAAGAGGGCAGCCCGTCTGGCTCTTCGGCTGTGGGGAAGGCCTGGTTGCTTCCTCACTGGACCTTGACAAGCATGGTCAGCCCACCGGTGCCAGTCTGAGGGATACACGCCTCCCCTCCCTCCAAATGCCCTCTCAGGCCCCCAAACAGTCAAGATAAAACTCACATGTCATAAACCGGGGTAGCTTTCTGCCAAACCGAAAGACACAGTTCATTCACCAATCTCTACTCAGATTTAACATACTTTGGTTCACAAATCACTTGAACAATATTCCTATGTTTCTTTCAGGTTGAAGGACAACCGGGAACCAGACAACCACATTTTTTTAAAAGAGAGAAATCCTAGATAGACAAAGAATTGATTAGCAGAACACTTTGGGAGTACACAAAACACCTCACAAATGGACTACAAGGAGAATATATATGCACACAGATCGCATAGAAATGTTTTACTGTACTTGTTTCTCTGAGACAGGGCAAAATACAGTATTGTGGTTAAGATGCTAGCCAAGAACCCAGGCGGCTGTGAGTTCTAGTCCTGCCGTAGCCATGAAAGCCAACCGGGTGACTTTGGGCCAGTCATTCTCTCTCAGCCCAGCCCACCTCACAGGGTTGTTGTGGTGGGAAAATATGAGGGGGAAGGAATATCAGGTATGTTTTTGCCACTTGGAGTTATTGATAAAGTAATAAAAGTGGAATAAAAATCAAATAAATACATAAATATCAGTACCAAGCTTTCTATTTCAAAGACACACACACTCATGCCACACAAACACACCACTCTCAATAAATTAGAGTGACAGGTCTGTTGAACAAATTTATCCATGTTGCCCTAGAGGAATTTCTGAGTCTTGAGAATGCTGAGAAAGGTCGGGCGAGGTTGATACTTGGGCAGGGGTTCAACTCCCAGTTCTAGGTTCATCCAGCATTGGGTGAAACTCCTCAGAAGAAGGCGATGGAGACCCCAGGGCAGCCCAGCTCTTGCCAAGAGAGCCGCATGGCGCCCACGGAACGACCAGGGATTGAACTCAGCTGGAGCAACTTTTTCCTTCTAACAATACAAATACATCTTCCATGTATCCTGGATTCATATGCCTTTTTTAAATATGTGGAAACCCATTTGTTCATTTTTGGTACAGGTACCAAGTATCCCCAATAATACAGTCTCTAAAGTGTTCCCCAGATTTCCTTTTTTGTATGTCTTTTTGCTACAATACTTAAGATATATATTATTATTATTTTTTACATAAAAGCCAAGTTTAAGTCCTATCAACTTGGTTGCTTGTAGCATCACAGGCTTAACTGAGAGAAAACAAAGGAATTTGCTGAGATTCAACTCTCAAGGCTTCCACATAAACCTGAGGAGCAGCATTTTAAAAAAGTATGGGTATATTTTTCCTTTGTCTACATTTAGAGGCAAAGGGCCCAGGAAGCCAATAAGCGCCGCCATTGCCTAGGTCGGGGGTCTCCAACCTTGGCACCTTCAAACCTGGGGAGTTCTGGGATTTGAAGTCCTCCAGGTTTAAAGTTGACAAGATAGGAGACCCCTGGTCGAGAGCAATGATGGGCCCTTCACCCATCAGGACACGAGGGAAGATGTTAAATTATTCCGCTTCACAAATTATGGGGCTATGGGTCATTCCAGAGAGGGATTTCGTCACTCACCTGGGGATTTCATGTAGTATTGCTCAATGTCAGCCATGTCCGTGTTCAGGGCGCATTCGAGATAGCTGAGGATGACTTTCCGACTGAAGTAGTACCTTGTGCCCATCAGAAAGACGGGCAAGCAGCAGGTCACCAGCAAGGACTTGGTCACAACAAAGCATATGACTGTGGAGAGAGAGACGGCGCCTGTCAGAAGGGGGGAGGCAGGGAGGATTCTGGAACACGGGCCCCGAAGTCGCCCACCTGAGGAGATTCCTGCCCACGGTGTGAAGGCGGCTCACACAGCACAGTCTACATTCCTTTCTTCCGCTAATAAAAGGATTTTCTTTAATAAATAGGTACAGGCAGTCCTCTACTTACAACAGTTTGCTTAGTGACTGTTCGATGTTGCAGCGGCACCGAAAACAGTGATTGTTTTTCACACGTACAACCGTGGCATTATCCCCCTGGTCACATGATCCAAATTCAGTCTCTTGGCCACTGGTTCACATTTATGATGGTCACAGTGTCCCGGGGTCCCATGACCCCCCTTTGTGCCCTTCTGACAGGTCAAGCCACTTAACAGCCGTGTGACTACCATAACAGCTGCAGTGATTCATTTAACAACTGTGGCAAGGTTGTAAAACGGGGCATAAAATGGGACAAAACTCACTTCACAAATGTCTCACTTAGCAACAGACAGTTTGGGCTCAGTTGTGGTCATACGTCGAGGACTCCCTGTATTAAGATCTGACTGCACTTAAAAAAAAAAAAACCCCCGATGTTTCCATGTTTGGAGCCAGCCGTGAAAAATGGCTCTTCTCGGTCGTCTCTCCCTTCGCCCCGTTCAAGGCCAGCTGTCGCCTGAAGGGCCTGCTGGGCTCCCTGCCTGGCCCGCTACGAAAGTGTCTTGGAGCTGGGGAGACCCCCTGCCCCAAAGGGAGTTAAAGGAACCCACCCCTCTCTCTGCATTACAGAACGAAGCTTTCCGTCCTCCAGGACAAACGTCAGATCAACCTGCAAGGCTGATTCCTGTTTCTTGGTATCTGAAGACTTTACTGGCCTGCATCGCTTCGTCAGGAGCATCAAAACCTTTGAGACACAAGCCCGTCCTAAGTCACATTTTCAGTGCTGCTGTAACTTTGAACGCTCACTAAATGAATGGCTGTAAGTCGAGGACTACCTACCTTTCTCCAGCTTCCCTGTCTCCCTCCACTCTATGCAAATTCTTTCAACTTTAATTCTTCACTTTTTCCCCCTGTGAGGCAATGCCTTTCTTTGAATCCGAAGGCACAATTTTTCCATGTTATACTTCAAGATTGCTTGTTGGTAGCCCAGAATATGCTGAACTAATGTGGCTTAACGTACAGCTCCTACTTCTTGTAACTAAGAAATCGCTTCATAAATTACAGGAGCTTTTCCCCCCACAGCCACATCATATTTCTCTGCTGATTTATATTCAGTGTGTGACTGAATGTGATGTAGATTTAACACTAAATCTAGCCACCACCCAGGATCCTTTCGTGTGTGTGTGTGTGTGTGTGTGTGTGCACGCACGCGATTGGTGCTAAGTCAGTCTTTTTGTCCAAGTGCAAAGGTTGCTTTGAATTTCCCTTCGTTAGACTGAGCCAACAGTCCATTGCGTTCCACTACGCGTGGTCCTCATTTAGCAACTACCTCACTTAGTGACACTTCATAGGGGTATTGAGGGCAAAAAAGTGATTTTGCAACCAAACCTCCCACTTACAACCTTTGGCGGTCTATAAAGCAAGGAAAGCTGATGTGGTTTAATTTAGCAACCACTTTGCTTAACTACTGAGTAGATAGTTCCTGTGATGGTTGCTAAACAAGGACTACTGGTCTGGGTTTTGAATTCTACTTCTGAAAATGTGGTTATTTTTCCTAAAGAATAGTAGTTTTATCTGCAAAATTAGGAGAGGTTGCTAATTCCTGAGAACACAACTGAATATTATGACTGCACTTATGCCATGTATTTTTTTTAAAGAAATCTTGATTTTGCACACATGGGTATCCTGTGCAGATACATATTTTCTAACAACAAAACCCCCCTACAAATCACAAAACCCCAAAGAAACAACAAAGCACCTCAAAGGCTCAAGACCATATAGTAGCCATTTTAAAAAACTGTAATCACAGCCAATTACAGGTCCTCAGCTATAATCAACTTTAGCATTTCTTTCACTAAGAAAAAGCCATTGTTCCTCAAGAGAGGCGGCATATAAATTCGATTAATAAAATAAAATAAATAATAAATAAAACCAACCGATCTGAAGACTGTTCCTGGGAGATAAGAGGAGTAAAAAATTGGAACCACCCAAGACAGCAACGCAGGGGGAAAAAGACACTGTAATAAAGTTTAACACAAAAATAGTTAAGGTAATTTCTGTAAAACAGAATTAGTAGAACTGGTCAGCCAAGCAAAAGTCCGTTAAGGGCTATCAAAATGACAGGGGAAAAAACATGTCAGTCTTTGGGAAGATCCAAAAAACTGGATAACTGAGAATGACCTTTTTCATTTGGGGGAATGAAGGATTTCTGGAAGGATTCTCCCAGAGGCCTCCATCGATGGGCAGAATTATTTCGGAGAGAAGGGGATGGTCCCTCGGATATGGTCCTACCACAGCACTCAGGGGCGTCCTGATGGGATGCAGTTCTTTGAGTTACACTTAGAAAAGGAAGAGCAATTGGGCTACTTAATGTCCCAACAGGGTGTTCGATGCTTCCACAAAAGGGGGCCCAGCCCCGTTCCCTTGCTCCATTGGGGACAACTGCAGTTTCTGAGGGGTGCTCAGTGAACCCCAAAACACCAGAATCAGAGCTCAGAAGAAGCCACCAAGGACCCCTCGGGGTTCAGTGAAGGTTCCACTTGAGCTTCTCCGACCGATGGCCCCGCAGCCTCTGTTTGAAGCGGGGGGGATGACACGGAACAGCCTGGCCTGCTAGCCGGTAGGGAAGCCCCCCCCCCTCCTAATCTTTAGCCTTAACCTCCACCTTGGTTATAATTTTAATTCATAACTTCTGTTCCTGACCCCGGGGACAAGAGAGAAGAAATGTCCTCCCGTGGGACATTCCTTTGAAGATGGTTAGCACATCTGCCCATGGTCCTCTCATCAGTAGATGAATTACACCAGATCTTCTGACCATTTCTCATAAAGCTGAGCTTCAACTGAATAGAGCTGGAAGGGACCTTGGAGGTCTTCTAGTCCAGCCCCCTGCTCAGGCAGGAAACCCTGTATCCTTTCAGCAGCTGGCTGTCCAGTCTCTTAAAATCCTCCAGTGTTGGAGCATTTACAACTTCTGGAGGCAAGTTGTTCCACTGGTTGATTGTCCTCGCTGTTAGGACGTCTGTCCTCAATGCCAGCTTGCTTCTCTCCTTGACTGGTTTCCTCCTTTGCCCTCTGGTACTTTGGAAGGTAAGCCAGCCCCCTCCTCTTTGTGGCAGCCCCTAAATACTGGAATGCTTCCAAACTCGGCAGCATCTAACTTCGTCCACCCCTGTCCCTTTTGGAATGGACCCCTCCCGTGGGAGCCTGACCAGAGAAGACCAGAGTCCCCCGGTGATCAAGACCGCTTGCTCCTGTAGACAGGGCCAGATATATACCCAAGATAGAGTTTGACCTTTATCTTGGTATCTTCTCATAAGGTCCACAAGGCCATGCAGACCTCTTTGAAATGCCTCCCACACGCTACACTCAAACCTGGCCTTTTTCCTACTCACATTCCTCTTGTCTTCGGTCTTATCCTATTTATTTCAGCCTCTTCTTCCATCCTGCCCAGATCTCTTTCTATCTTCTTCCTGTCTCAGCTCCTCTTCCAACATTGTCTTATCTGCAAACTTTTTTAACCCACCCCCTCGATTTCCACCGAGGCTAAGGACAGAATCCGGTGGCTCTCCATGCAATATTTCCCCCCAGCCATTTTCTGGCAATGGATCCAGGCTGGCTCCTGTTATTCCTAGCATGCTTATCCAAGCATTCACAAGCCTGCTGCTTGATGATCTGTTCCAAGTTCTTGCCCAAGATCAACACCAGGAGATGCCAAAATCCCCCCACTTCCTTCTTTGGAAGATGCTCCCTGCCGTGCTTGGAGGACACACACACACACACACACACACACCCCGCCAGCCCTCCAGGAGCTTTGGAAGACTGCTGACGGTATTCCACGGATCGCCTCTGTTTCTTCAGCAGGCGAGGGTATAATCCCTCTGGGCCAGGAGACTTGCATTCATTGAGCCCAGCTAAATCCCTCTTGCCGTTCTCCTTGCCTGTCCTAAGCGATACTTCCTTCCTTTCCCCCCATGGCTTTATCAGCCACAGTCCCATTTTTCTCCCCAGAGAAGATCCGAGTGAGAATTTTTCACACACACACCCCTTTAACCTTCACTATTCTCTCTGGCTTTCTTTTTTTGTTACCAAAGAACACATTTTGTTATTTTTGCATCTCTGGCAAATCTCCTCTCATTCTGAGCTTTACCCTTTTTGACAGAGTTCCTGCAGTTTCTGGAACCTATCCTGAATTATTTATTTGGTTTTGCTGCTTTCCATCCATTTCCTTATGTGTCCTTTTTCTCTCTCTTTTTTTCATTTTAGTGAACTTGGCATGGGTCCAGGCTGCCTTCTTTAATTTCTCCCATTTTTCCCCTTCTTGCAGAGACTGTCTGCAATTGTGCCCTCAGCATCTCATTTCATAAAAGTTCCCAACTTTTTACAAAAGGTGTGTTACCATCACTAAACCTTAATGGTACAACTGACTCTATGGTATATTGGATCCTACCAAGCCACAAAACTATTATGCACAAAATTAATTTAAAAGTTCCTTTGAGCATTGTAGTCGTTACCCAAAAATCTAGTAAAAAGGCAGAAATAGAAAGCGAAGCCTAAGGATCAGCCGTGCAAGGTTGGTGCAAACCCACCTTCTCTACCTTTTCGCTGCCAGTCCCACTGTGGCCTCTCCTACTGGTCCACCACTACTCCATCGTTCAGTGTTTTTCATCCCTTCCCTCTGCTGCTGTTTAAGTCTTCCCTTGTTATCAGACCACACGGTCCTCCCCTCCCTCGCTAACCAACCCCC
>JANHFR010708573.1:0-10324 GCA_032468015.1 Mimophis mahfalensis | reverse complement strand
TTCTCTCCTGCCAGTCCCCTGGGCCTATGCGTGAGAGGGCCTCTTTGGTGCTTCGTACGAAATGTTCTGTCTGTCCATTAGCTTGGGGACGGAAAGGAGCCGTAAGGACAGGGCGGGCCCCTAAGGTGGCTAGGTACCCTTCGAATTCAGTGGCCGTGAATTGTGGCCTGTTGTCTGACACTATTACATCAGGAATCCCATGGGTGGCAAACAGTTGTCTCAGTTCCACTATGACTGCCCGGGCATTGATGCTTTTCATTAATTTTACCTCCAGCCATTTGGAGTAAGCGTCTACTATGATAAGGAATGTTTGGCCATGGAATGGGCCTGCAAAATCTAAGTGTAATCTTTGCCAGGGACCCGCGGGTTGGTCCCACTCCCTTACTGGGGCCGGCGGTGGGTTTGGTCTGGACATTTGGCATGGGTTGCACTTGTCCACCCACATTGTGATATCCTCATCCATTTGAGGCCACCAAACATAACTTCGTGCCAACACCTTCATTTGTACAATCCCTGGGTGACCAGTGTGCAGTATGCTTAGCACCTTCTCCCTCAGGCTCACAGGAATTACCACTCTTTCCCCCCATAGCAAGCAACCCCCTTGACAACTCAGTTCGTCCCTTTTTGTAAAGTAAGTCTTGAAATTTCCCCCTTCTGTTTTGGTTGGCCAGCCCCTTTTCACCCAGCTGGCAACAGTTTTTAGTTCATGGTCTTTGTTAGTAGCCCTGGCCACCTCCAATGAAGTGACTGGGGCAGAGTCCAGGATGTCTATTAGGAGTACAGCGGTGCAATCTGCCGGCTTGTTAAGGCAGTCAGGCAGGGGACAGCGGCTGAGGGCATCCGCATTTCCCATGTCTTTCCGGGTCGATGTATCAAACGATACAAATATGCTGACATAAAAATAGCCCAGCATTGCATTCTGGGCGACCATGCTGTTGGGGTTGGGTGGTCTCCTGCTAGCAATCCCAACAAGGGTCGATGATCTGTCACCAAAATCCCTCCCAAATAGGCATTCATGGAACTTTTTAACGCCAGCAATGGCCGCCAGGGCCTCCTTGTCAATCTGGCTGTAGTTCCTCTCTGCGGCGGACAGTGTCCTTGAGTAGTATGCGATGGGTGCCTCTAGGCCATTTGGCAGCCTATGGCCCAGGATAGCACCTATGCCAAAAGGGGAAGCATCGCAAACAAGAACAAGCGGGAGAGTCGTATTGTACTGTATTAAGAAACTGTCATTGGATAGCAAGTTCTTGACAGCTGCGAACGCCTCCTCCTCTGCCCTTCCCCATTTCCATGTGGATTTTTGTGATGGTAGTCTATGCAGGGGCTCGGCCATGGTGGCCTTGTCTTTGAGGAAGAGTGCATAAAAGTTCAAGAGCCCTAAAAACGCTTGAAGCTCTTGTTTGGACTTGGGAGCCGGGGCCTCCTTTATTGCCCTCACTTTGCTCTCGGTGCAGTGGATTCTGTTAGCGTCGATTCGGTATCCCAGGAATTCTACAGAGGGGACCCCTATTACGCATTTGTCCCTCTTTACTCTCAGTCCTGCAGACCTAAACCTGTTTAGGACTGTGAGTAGCCTTTCCTTTAGCTGTGGTTTATCCATCGCCATGATAAGCACATCATTGAAATAGGGCACCACCCCCTTAAGGCCTTGCAATAGCCTTTCCATCGTGCTTTGGAATAGGCCCGGGGCTACGCTAACCCCAAATTGTAGGCGTGTGCATTTAAATGCCCCCCCCTGTGAGTCACAATGGTTTGTGCCTCTGCTGTGGCTTCGTCTACCGGTAATTGTTGGTAGGCTTGGGCCAGGTCCAATTTGGCAAAGATTTTTCCTGGCCCCAGGGTGTCCCACCCATCTCATTCCCAGATCTCCTGTATCCAATGTAGTCAAATTCACACTTCTGCAACTCAAACTTTATTTGGACAACAGTAACAGGGGAGAACGAATGGGCAACGAATGGGAAGGAAAAAGGGGGTGACCGTCCCGTCCAGGATCCAAGTCAGTTCTGGGGTAGTGGAGCCACCCAGTCTACTTCCTCTCCATGTGGTCGATCACGCGCCCCAAGTCCAGAAACTTTGGGGCTTCACGACCCTCTGGAATCATCCATCCGAAACAGGCATGCGCTCTGGGCTGTGCTCCTCTCAACTTCGCAGGTGCAAATCCCAGGGGGAACTGCAGGGCCAACAGAGGGGAGGGTAATCTCGCCAATGCTGAAAAGGGGGAGGAGAGGATGGGGGATTGGAGGAGGCATCGGAGGGAACATGAGTTCTAACCAAGGGGCCCGAAACTTGAAAACGGAATGGCCGAACAATAGCAATTGGCTGCAAAGGAGCATAGGGAGGAGGGATAGTGTACAGTCCAATTGGTCCTAGAGGGAGAAGTATCCGAGGAGCCATATGTACAGGTAGCTCCAGCTCAGGTTGCACTGGACGTATCTCCCTCCGGACGATCAGGTGTCTGCACAGGTGTTGAGACAAAGGTGCTCCTGTTGGCCTCCCCATCCTCCAAGGCTGTCAGCCTGATGTAGATGAGGGCATGACACAGGGAGTGTAGTAGATGCTGGATTACAGGAACTGGATAGGCGCTCGGCTGCAATGCCTTATTGATTGAACAGTTATAATCGGCACAGATATGTACTGACCCATCTGGCTTAACAGGGGTGACTATCAGGGTCTCCCACTTCGCATGGTCCACAGGTACTAGTATTCCCTGGGCTACAAACTTGTTGAGCTCTTGTTCGACTTTTGGTTTGTGTGCCAATGGCACTCTCCTGGGCTTGAGTCTTATTGGGGCAATATTGGAGTCTAGGTTGAAAGAAATGGGAATCCCCACATACTTGCCCAGCTCGTTCCTGAAAACATCCTTGAATTCCGCCAACAGGTCATCCCACAGGGAGGGCTGGATGCCGTGAACGCCCATGACGCCGTGGACGCCGGTGACACGTATTCCCAGTGTCTGGAACCAGTTCATGCCAAGTAGGTTGGGGAATTGGCCCTGGACGATGGTGAGGGGTAGTCTGGTCGAGATGTCACCATAGCTTACCAGGAATTCCTTCCTGCCGTCTACAGGAATGGCTTTCCCTTGGCGATCGTGGAGTCGAATGCGTTGGTGCTTTAGGCTTCGAGGCTCCAACTTGGGGAAAGCCTCCTTTACCCATTCCCAGGAAACAATGGACAGGGGAGATCCGCTGTCTATTTCCATCTGGCATTCCTTCCCATCAATCTGCACCATAGTGTGGATCTTCTCCCTCTTCTCGGTATCCGCATGGTCGACCTGCAATGTATGCGTCTCCGCCTTTTCAAATTTGGTGCCGCCATTATAATGGCATTGCTGATTGGCTCTTTTTGGCTTAGTCGCCATTTCTTTTGGCGGCAAAACTCGAAGTGGATTTTCAGCCCTGCAGACCCTCGCTATGTGGCCTTTCTTGCCGCAGCGGCGGCAAATAGCCTCTCTCAAATGGCAGTTGTGTTGTTGATGAGGTCCTCCACAGCTGGCACAGTTGCGAAGCCTCTTTTCTTTCCTCGGCCTCCCCTCGGTTGTGCAAACATCTTCTTCTGAGGTTTCCTCTTCTTCAGAATAGGTGTCCTCGTGGTGCACAGTTGCCTTGGGGGTGATCTGTGCCTGCAGGACCCGCTGCAGGGTGGCCGATGCTGTGGAGGATACCTCGTGTGCCCTCGCCTCTTCCAACGCTATCGGAAGGGTCAAGTTCGAGCGGGCTAGGAGTCTTTGCCTTAGGCGGATGTCGCTAACTCTGTATATCAGCTGCTCAATGATAACTTCATCTAGTTCACTGAACTCGGTGGCCATAGCAGCTTCTCGCAGAGCGGCGACATATTCGTTGATGGATTCGCCCTCTTTCTGAAACCGCTGTTGGAATTCGTACCTTGGCACGTATTTCGACGGCGTCGGGGAATAGTGGTTCTTCAGTGCCATCTGGAGCTGTCCAGGACATTGCTTTCACCGGTGTAGGGCTCGCTAGCAATTTCGGAATGCTGAATACGGCGTTACCGCAATGGCTCAGGAATATTCCTCATTTTCTGTCGTCAGAGATGCCTCCGAGCTCGCTTGCCTCTAGCAAGCACTCGAAACGGGTCATGTAGTCTTCCCATTTTCCCATTTTCGGCTGGAACGGCGCAGGAGGAGTGTAGGTAGCCATAGCTTGGCTCGAATCTTCCCCAAACGTGCTGGGTAGTAACGGCTCATGCCTCAGTATCCCACCTTCGTTGCCAGTGTTAGATCGGGGTAGTGAGGACTCAGTAGCCGGTAGGTAGTGAAACAGAACAGCTCTTTATTTCATGGCAACAACCCAGCAACTGGCTGGGGAAAACTCTCCCACTTATATACTATCTAGCCCAGCCCATTAGCCAATGGGCTGGCTAGGATTTCCCGCCAAAATAATTCAAAGACAGACCATTGTCGTTTCCACTGACTGGCAGCTGTTGTGTGCTTTTCCAGTAATACTTGTCATTCTGTATACAAAGCCGAGGTTTCAACTTAGACCAGTGTTTCAACCTTAGTAACTTTAAGACATGTGGATTTCAATTTCCAGAACTCTGGGAGTTGAAGTCCATATGTTTTCAAGTTGCCAAGATTGAGAAACACTACACAGACTGCTGAAAAATCTTGCCGAAGGTATTAAATATTGTTAAATCGTGCACAAAGTCTCCTGAATAGCAATCCTCATTCAGTTCAGAGGTCTTTGAGCAGAGTTTTCTTCACCTGCTGGAGGAGATTAACTTAATTTGGGAATCTATTGCATCTGATGTTCGATTCTGGCACTTAAAAGTTATCCTTCTTTGAGCAGGAGCAGAGCCTGCAACAAATTTATTCCCTTGAAACACTGTTGAAACTCTGCCAATTTCCTGTTTAGAAGAAGAAAGGCATAAAACGATTGGAACCGATTCTTCAGAACAATTTCTCTGAATTCAAAGGTTTAGTTAGAAAACAAAATTCAAATTCTTTTCTACTCCTGACACATTTGGTTTTTTGTCAAGAGATAGCTAAAAACAAAATTCAGTTAACCCCTGTATCCTGAAATACGAGATTTCAGGATACAGCAATATGTAAAGAAATTTTACCGTATATAAATTTATATTCCTAAAATGTAAATAATTACCTTTAGATATTTCACGTAATTTAAAAACATTTGCACACACATCAAGTGGGCTTACAAGATCTCTAAATTTCTTCCCTGCCAAACATCTGATTAGGGATTTTAGGCATTTAAAATTGTATTCCACATGTGCTCAGTATAGAATGCAGGGCATGATTTTTCTCACTCCTTAAAAATAGAGAAAGAATCATTTTAGTGGAGTGTGATTTAGATCAATTTAGTGAAGCAGTCTGCTTCTGTTGCTGATTGGCCAGTTCTGCCTTCAGGAAGCCCGCAAGCTGGTTGTAAGGACAATATATAGAAACACAAGTGCCATTTTTGCAGGGATACCACACTGCGAGGTATTCTTTGATTCAAGACTTGTCAGCCTTCAAAAGCCAAGAGAGACACATCGAGGTTCCTCTAAGCCAGGAACTTGCAGCCTGGGGAATTCTGGGAGTTGAAGTCCACAAGTCTTAAAGTTGACTGGGATGGAGACCCTGCTCATCGTTCCTCCCCTATAGACAGAACACTTGCTGGACTACTTGTGCCATATTAAACATATACTTTGAGAATTCCTAGGGAGGAGCTAACTTTATTTTCTGCCTCTCAAACAAACTATCCAATCTTTGCTGACTCTTGTTCATCTGGAATGCAGCCCCTCTCTCCTTGGGAATCTGGACTATATTCAGAGATGGTATTCAGCCAGTTGTGACAGGTTCGGGAGAACCGGTAGCGATAATTTTGATTGATTTGGAGAACCGGCAAATATAACCTCTGACTGGCCCCACCCCTCCCCTTCCAGGAGTCTCCATGCTTCCCTATTTGGCTGCCAGGATATTTCAGGGAGGTTTTCTAGGCCAAAAATGAGCCATGGGCGTGCGGCGGTGCCCCCCCACCCCTCTATCTGGCTGCCAGGAGGCTTCAGGGTGGCTTTCTAGGCAAAAAACAGGGTGTGGGGTGTGTGGTGCAGTGGCCCACCAAGTCACATGACCACATAGCCAGGCCCACCAAGCCACTCCCATCAAACAGAACCAGTAGTAAAAACAATTTGAATCCCACCACTGACTATATTCCAGCAAGTACGTACAGTAGCTACAAAAGGTAAGAAACAGAGGTCTTGTATTTCTGCTCAAGGAACTCCTTTTGTAGGCTAACAAAGGTGAATCCCAGACAATTGGCATGCATTGCACAGAAAAAGGATAATAAAGTTTGCTGGGGGGAAATGAGCTGCCTAACATACTTCAAGACAATAAACTGCTTTTTACCACGGTAATTGTAATCAGCTATACATAGATTTGGCCACTAGATGTCACCATTTAAAAGAAAATGTTATCTTCTTGCCCGCTTTGTATCTCAGAGAGAAGATGTTAACATATTACTGTAACCTATTATATCATGCATGATTTAATGAGTAATATGTCCAGTTCCTACATACTTTTCATCTCAAAAATGAGACACGTCAAGCACGGCACATTTAAGAATCATGAGGGTATTGATGGTGAATGTGCAAGTGCCTTGTGCTCCCGCTGTATCCTATCTGTCCTATTTGATGTTGATCTTTGACCCAGGATGGGAGAAACAAGGCTTTGCTCACTTGGTACACATCCTCATTAGAGTGAACACATGGATAACCAGCCTGTGATCCCAGCTGCTGGAAAGGAAGGTTTGCCCACAAGGACGTTTATGGGTTCACGGTGTGAGACCACTTTATTCTTCTGCAACCAGGGGGATTAGATGAAAAAGGGGAGAGGATTCTGGAGAGTATGAGAAGTTGTTTCTCCACTACTGGATTGCGTGACCAGCGGCTCAGCAATACTCCTACTCTTTTTAAATAGAGGTTCATGTTGAATGTGGCTTTTATATGAATTTATTCCACTTCCGGGGATAGAGATACAAAACCATGTCAGCCAAAAGTGCTATGATCTTTTTAGTTTTCTATTTATTCTCCTTTTTGTCTCCTTTTTCACTTTTGTCTCTTTTCTTAATTAGTATGGACATATTATTTTCACTTAATCGGCATATAGATAGTTATGAAGTATCATATTGGAAATAATATTAGTTTTTTTTAAGCAATCGGGAAATAGTTTTTCAAGTAAGGAGCTTGAAGCGTAAAAGAGATGAATAAATTGTCATAGACTTTAAAAATAGGTAAAAGGTAGATAGATGAGACAGATATTCTTTTTTTAAAAATCCCGTTTATATGCCGCCCTTCTCTGGAGACTCGGGGCAGTTTATAATCTGTGAAGCACAACTCAATGTGCTTAGCAATAGCTTTCATTCTTTTGTATATGCCTGCTTATTAGCGGCATTTTACAGCTTATTGCCCCCAACAATCCGGGTCCTCAATTTACCTACTTTGGAAGGATGGAAGGCTGAGTCAACCTTGAGCCTGGTGAGATTTGAACATGCCTTAATTACAGGCTAGCTGACTGCAAGGCTAAGTCCTTACAGCCTGCTCCACCAAGGCCTCTTTTCTTGAAGGTATAGATTTTCAATTTAGAAAAAAATTACCCTGACATACACAATAAACATCAGAATTGATCTAATGAACATCAAGATTATTTTAAAGATAAAAATCGACCTTCCGCAGCCTGATTCTTTATTATTTGCCACTCTTTTGAGCATGGATAAATTAGTGATTCTGAATATGAGTAATGGTAAAGCACCAGGGCTTGATTCCGACTCTCCTGTGGAATAATATGAAGTATTTGCTTAATTATTCCTAAATTTCATGAGTTAAGTTTACAGACTAGCAAGACTTTGAAATTGATATATTTTCTTCAATAATTGATGTGTATACCAAAACCTGGTAAAGATTGTATTTTATGTAAACTACCATTAGTTTAGAAACTATACAGTATTTTCTTGACCAATGTAGATATTAATATATTAACTGTTATCTTACCCGGTAGAGCTCAGCCAGTGGTATTTTCTGTGATTAAGAATGATTGAGTTGGTTTGACCAAAACTAGATATGGATTATATTGGTAATATTTTGTTGGTAGCAGATTTAATTGATTTGAATAAAGACAAAAAAGATCAAGCCACAATTATATTGTTTGATGCAGAAAAGGCTTTTGATAAAATCACTCGACAGCATATGTTGTTACTGGAGCTAAACATGGATTTTGTTAATAATTTCTGAAGTTGGTCCAGATTTTGCCTGTGGCTTCCAAATATAAAATAAGGATCAATAGGTTGCCTCTACCCAAATGGCATAGAATTTTATGTCAGGAACTCAGCCTACAATATCACGAATTTTGTGCCCCTATTTAGAATAACTATCACATGGGACAGTTGAAAAGCAATAAAAAATACAGAAATACTAACACTGGGTGAATAGATTTTCAGAATACATTAGTTTAGACAGAGACTTACAGCCACAAATGGTGTTTGTGCAATGACTAGGATAGAATGTTGTACCTTGGATATACTTGAGAGCCAAAGAAATTCATTCTACTCTTACAAGATTTAAAAAAAAATTGCAAAAAGAAATGAACTCCGCTCTTGACTGCCTGTAGGAAATCATACTGTTGTTGGAATTAATTGCAGTATCACTTTCGTAGGATTCTGGAGGCATGAGGGTTCTGTCATATTCTGAGCTAAAATATGGACTGGGGAAGGATTTGCAATCTAAGAACCAACTCTCCTAAGTACTGTCCCCGCCCACCCAAAAGTGGGGGACCCACCTAGCAGAAATTTGAACTTGCATATTGGGTGTGCCATATTAGTCTACCACTTCGACGTTTGAACTTGGGCTTTAAGTGCAATACGAAGTTGTCCTAAAAGGGACAGTAGGTAGCAATTTATAAGTAGATTTTGACAGGGAATCAGATTGGTTGTTCAAACTATGTGGAGTATTTTCCAAATGCAACCTTGCAGACACAGAGACCTGAGCTACAACATGCTACACTAATTTTGTATACCAAAGAATTGTTTATAAACAGGGACCTACCTCCCTTGTTCTAGATCAGTGGTTTCCAACATTCCTAATGCTGCGATCCTTTAATACAGTTCCTCATGTTGTGGGGACCCCCAACCATAAAATTATTTTAGCTGGCTGGGTGGCTGACCCTACTGCACATGCACAGGGGTGACTGGCCACAAGGGGTGCCAGAGAGCAGCGAGGCCGGGCAGGAGGCCTGGCAGTGGCGGCAGGATTCCCCAGTCTGGCTCGCCTTCTGCGCTGCTCCTGCCAGCACTGGACAAGACAGGCTGGGCAGGCCCAAAGACGAAGGGGAGACCAGTGCAAAAGGAGATGGATGGAGGAGCGGTGTCTCGGTTCCTAAGACCATTGGAAATATGTGTTTTCCGATGGTTAGGCGACCCGTGAAAGGGTCATTCGACTCCCAAAGGGGTCATGACCCACAGGTTGAGAACCGCTGTTCTAGATCCTCCCAGCCCATAACTGCAATCATGCTGAGACTAGTGCACAGGATATTCTCTTCCCTACCCTCTTCCATACTGGCTTACATTACAGCACCAGCACCCTCTCCAGAACTCAGCCCTCAATTTTCTCACAAGGCTCCCAAACTTTCTTTTTCTTTCCCTTTCCCATAACCTTGTCCCTCACCCCAAATGAGAGAAGACTGATAGACATGTTTTTTCTAATCAAACCAAGTTTATTTTGACAACGCGGGCAAAAAAATATATCTCATTTTCTTTAGTGAATTTCTATGGTTCCTGTACATTAGTCTCCTTTGTCCTTGCAATAACAATTCATAAGACCTGGGAGCACGGGCATCTTCTCCAGCTACCATCGAGATGAACTTCAGATCCCCTGATGGAAAGCAGCAGCAGGTTCCCTTCTTTTGTGAGGGGATAATTTCTGGGACTAGGAATCTGGGAATTAGAAAGAGCAATAGTGAATATCCTAGCGGAGATGGAACAAGCCCTCACTTATGGTAAATTACTGAAAATTTCCAATTTGCCACACAGCCAAATAAAGCAGCTAGATGCTATCTGAAAGGAAAACCACCTAGCCTTGGACATATTTCTTGTTATCCAAGAGTGGGTCCCCCCCTCCGCTAATCTCTTTCTGCTTCTTTCAGGAAAATAAATACGGACAACTTGAACCTAAAGTTCATGAAATGCACAGGTTGCCTCTCTCTTCTATAATGCGGTCTTAGACCTTGTTTAATTAGCTGTTAGCCTGATTCTTCCTTTCCTTTCCTTTCCTTTCCTTTCCTTTCCTTTCCTTTCCTTTCCTTTCCTTTCCTTTCCTTTCCTTT
>JANHFR010708557.1:0-10326 GCA_032468015.1 Mimophis mahfalensis | reverse complement strand
CTGGCGGACTTCAACTTCCAGAATTGGAGTTGCAAAGCTGGCTGGGGAATTCTGAGAGTTGAAGTCCGCCAGGCTTAACGTTGCCAAGGTTGGAGACCCCTGCTCTTCATGCATAGTTACGCAGAAGTGAAACCCAACGACTTCGAGGGAGGGGGGGGGGCTTGATCCCAAGAAAAGAAAGAGAAACGCGAAACCACGCGCTTCACAGGAAAACTTAGATGGTGCGGCGTCTTGTTAACCCAGCCCTCGCCATCCCGGCGTAATTGACTTCGAAGGTTTTCTTTTTTCGTTTCGTTATTTGGGATACTCGTGCTATGCGTCGGTATACAGTTCGGGACGTAGTCACGTGCACAAAGGCAGCCCAACTTCAGCCGGTGATGTCACAGCCCTCGTGAGCCAATGGCCGTGTCTGTTTATATTGGGCTTCGCTTCGCCTTGGAAGCAAGAACCCAGGCGGCTACGCTTTTGCCTGCTCGGCCGGTGCTGCTCTCGCCTCTCGTGCTGGGACCGGAGTTTCTCTTAAGAGTAACGTGTCTCTTAGGAATCGGCGTTAGGGCTTCCTAGTTTGTGCTCATCGCCGTTCAGATCAGCAAGAAAGCGGAGCGGGAGAAGCCTCTCCCGTTCGGTCTTCCTTTTATCTTAAGCGGATAAGAATGAGAATATGAGCCAGAGAGACATTTGCGTACATCTCTTTGCTGGAGGGTAGGTAAAATATTATGATAACCTCCCTTCCTTTCTGCCTTATAATTTATTGACTGTCTGCTCCATAGACAAAACTTGTGTGTCGGACGACATTTAATTGGTGGAGTTTGTGGAAGGGTGTTATGCGGAGAATAGGCAGACATTTTTTCTCAAAATAGAATGGAAGTTGTGGGAATTATTTAAATTAGGACCAAATGAAATTTCGGACTGACTTTCAACCATTTTTAAGTTACCATGCACTGATGCACATTAGGTAATACAGATTTTTATAGTATTTCAGGGAGATTTAAAATAAATTGGTGTGATACATCTGTAACATTCATGTTGTGTGCTGCAGGGAAGAAAGTTAAAACTTTAGTCTGCAGAGGTTATGGTCTTGAATTGACTAGTTTTCTCTCTATTGCATTCTTTATCTTTCTCAATCGGTTATTTTCTTTAGGGGCTGGAATGTTGTAACTTCCAAACAGATGTACACTAGGAAGTTATTTCTTGAAATATGCAGTTGATCAGATAATCCACTGCAGTGTAGTAAGTGCATTTTCTGTCTGGAGTATCTTCAAGCTGTTTGAGAGTCAACTGGTTGTAACACTGGTCTTGTTTATAGACCTTGTATAAATAAGAAATAGATAATATATTCCAACAGTTTGGCTTGTAATCTTATATACATTGATACAACCCATTTAGTGTAGCTGAAAGACCAAATACTAGAGGCTAGTTTTATGTATGGATACATAAAAATAAAACCAAACGAAAAATTATGACCATATACACTTGTTTTTATTTTTCAAAGAAGGGCTTTGCAGATTTGTGGCAGTAGTGAGCATTTCAAGGAAACTGTCAAATAACATTGTCAGTATATGTAGAATATTAGTCTGAGGTCAGTAGGACTACAGTTTCACTGATGATATTCTAGTAATGAAATTAAATTTCCCCATTCTTCTGCAGCTTTCAGAATATTTTCAGGTCTGTTACATGACACATGTGTTCATGATTTACTCAAACTGATTTTCTGAACATTGGTTTATTTTACCAAATTTTCCAAGTTAAAAGAATGAACTGATCTTTAAACTTAGCAAATGTGTGGTAAGTTTATATACAACTGATAAAGCTAAAATATATGGCTGGCTACTTTACTGTTAACTGTGAGCAAAAAACAGTCAAAATATGCCCTGAAATGTTAAGCTGCCCAGAATATATTTTAGTTGGTCATGAGAAACTCTAAGATAAAGGAAGTGGTTTCTTTACACAAAGCAGAATTAAATTCCATGCCAAATCCATATGTATTACTTTCCCTGAAAGAATTTTGTGATACCTCATGTTGTAATCAAATTTCTAGATTTATATAGGGCTTGCAGTCAAAATAGATAGATCCAGACAACTGAAAGAAAATTGTGCTGCTATTTAGTGAAAGTCAAACAGATTTTTAAAGTCTTGATTTTGTAGTATTACCAGAAAAGTCTTAAGAGTATAAAAATATTCTTTGGTGCAACTAATTAATGTAGCTGTATGTTTTGAAATTAAATCCTTATTTTTTGAGGTTAGGAACAGAGCTTGGAACCAAACAGTGCAAAAGATAATGTATCTAATACATTCAGGGCTATAAATAGGATTATTAAACATTAATAATTGTTTTCTGCCACACTTGGGGCTGGTATGGGAATCTTTCTAGATTACTTGGTTCAGAATATATGTAGGATGTTTTTGTTTATTTAAAGGATGATATTGTGGCAATGCATATCAAAGCATACTTCTACAAAGTATTGTAGAATTAGTTTTCTTCAAAAATTTGAAATGTACTGCTAGTTTCTAAATTATCAAAATCCACGTGTTATTTAATTGGCACCTCTGAATTTCAAGTTTTTATTTCAAATTACTGTAATATAAAATTACCAACTTACATGTTAAATTCATTCTTTTTCTTTTTGTCCAGATTTACCAATTAGTTTTTCATTTCTGAATGATCTCTGTCCCAAAGGTGCTTTTTCAGGATGCAACTGGACTTTTTTGTTTTTTTTCTTTGAAGTCATTTCTCATCCCAGAAGCTTCTTCAGATCTGACAGAATAGTGGGGAATGGAAGGATTTATATTCCTTGCAAACAGCTGGTCATTTGCTGTCCGCAAGAAATGTAAATCCTCCGATTCCCCAGTATCCCTTCAAAGCTGAAGAAGCTTCTTGGATGAGAAGTGAAACATCTTCGAAGAAAAAAAGTGCCGTGGACATGGTGGGAATCCAGTTGCCTCCTGAAAAAGCACTTTTGGGATAACCATGACCTGGATGACCTGAGAATCTCTACTGAATGCTCTCTGGTTTTGTATTTGCTTATTTGGAAATGGTCTACTTTGGCAGTCAGTAATGCTTTTAGGAATGTGATTGTTTCATTCTGTCTGTCATGGGGGGCAAGGACAGGCAAGTGATGAAGCATGTATTGCAACATGACAATGCAAATTTGTCCCTTACATATTTAGGCATAACACCATTATGCAAGTATAGAACACAGCTTGTGTTATTATAACAACACTCATTTTGACATCACATGGATTCCCACAGTTAAGTATTTTCCCCAAGTTTCTTATCCCTCTTAATTCAGTAGTGTTTTTTCTTGCAGACAAAGACCATGGCCATATCTCACACAGGCATATGATTTCTCAAAACTTGTAATTTCCCTTTTTATTCTGAATTGTTTCCTACGGTAGGTTTTTTTTTTCTGCTTCCAATTCTCAGAAAGTTGGTCAAAGTTCATACTGTGCAGAAGGTATGTTACAGACCTTGACTGCCTTGTTATTAGAGTAGCTGAAGGCTTCTTGCCTAATCTCTCAGTCAGCAAAACACAAAAAATATGTGTGTGATCATGTGCAGAGCATGGTGAAAGTAGCTTAGACTTATCAGTCCCAAGTATTTTTATTAGTAGAAGCCAGCAGAAGCTCTTGCTTTCCTCTATTTTATATAAGTCAAAATATGCCACTTTTACTGCTTTACAAAACTATCTTAACAACAACAAAAAAGCATGTTCTAAAGAAAGGAAAGAGTTACCAAAATAAAAACAGCAGAATAAATAGCAGGGGGAAAATTAACTATATATTTACAACAGAAGTTAATCAAATTTAAGCAAGAATGATTCCCATATATGCAGTATTACATGCATACACACACACTCTTTCACTTTGGCTTGTAAGGGGATATAAATCTTTATAAATATAGTTAGCAGAAGCTGAAAATAGGTAGTTAGAAAACAAGCAGCTTCGGTCTTGTCTATTTTTTATTTTCAGTTAGTGTAAAATTTGTTTTATATTTTTTAATATGGACAAATAAGTAGCATTCCAGCGGACATTTTAACACTAAGTAAGGTAGAAACCCGTTTGGTGCAACTAATAGTTGATTAAATTTATAACAGTTTTTTTTAATGATGTATTTAGTTTGGGATAAATAAACTCACGTCTATTAACACTGACGTGATAGTTAACACTGACATAATACCTTATTTTTGTATCTTTAATGGTTTAGGTTATCTAACCTTAGAGTACTGAAATTATTTAGTTAGTACTGTACAAATGCCATTGTATCAAATAATGTAATGTATTATGTAAGTTTTACAATAATACAATAGAAAAGTCAATTAAGAAAGAAATAAAAATGGTAAAATGAAAAGGCTGCTTTGCAGCATTTTCCATTTATGGCAAACTTCTTATAGGCAAGTTCTTCTGTAGTTCAACTTATCATGTAAAGTTAATGAATTTAGAAAACAAATCAATTTGATTTCAAATTCATCCTACTACCAAATGTTAAAAAATAAATATGTGCATTGTATCAAAACATGTTTGTTTTGAAAGGTTTCTCTACTAAACTGACTGAATGGGGATTTGAAATTGGGTGTCTCCAGTCCTAATTGGAACTTTGGCCAGTTTACCAGGCTGTCTATACCAAGATTGCAAGCTTGGGTTTGAAATACACTTTAATAAAAGTTATTTATTAAAATAGTAATATTCATGCATGCAAATGTTTATTTGCAATTTATACTTTTTCCGGAGGATTAAAAAATTCTCAGAGTGCTAAAAAACATGGTAAAAATTAAAAGTTAAATTTTAAACTATAAATGCAGCTGCCCTCTACTTTGCTGTAATTAACTTTTATATATGTGTACCAGTGCTATTGTTTCAAATTAAGAAGTACATCAGAGGCAAAGGTATAAGTGATTCCTTTTTAAGAAAAGGTATATGTTCTTCAATATATTTTCACTGGAATCTTTATTTGCCACTTTTAGAAACCAATTGTGAAATTGGGCTTCTTTAAATTTATTGATGGTAACTCTTGCTATATATCTTCAAAGGTTCTGACAGAAAATCTACATATTATTGTATATATGTCTGAGTAATTGTGCAGTATTGAAAAAAAAATAACTCGTATTTGCTCATTTAGGAGTGACATTTTGCTTGTGGAAATAATTGTAAATGCAGAAGAAGCATAAATCCTTTCTGTAATGAAAGAATTATTATATGAATTTAGTATATCATCTTTGTTTAACTAGTCATATTTGTCATACAGTACTTGTGATAAACACATGAGATTATGTATTGAAATCACCAGTTTCCATTCATGAGAAAATGAAGTTAAATATATTCCTGTTTTTTTCCCCCTTGTTTTTAGAAATAGTTTAGTAAATAAATGAGGTGTGGGGTTTTTTTTTCAAAAAAAGAAAGCTTATTGAACATGAAGTCTCATATTTAAAAACCTGCATTTGTCAATTTTTGTACCCAGCAGCTTGACTAAAATAACATGTCTTTAAGAACTCTGTTGATATACTATTTAGTCACTTAGACAGAACTTTATTTAGAAGGAACACACAAATGGCTAATTCAGTTCTGGGTATTACAGTTTGTATATGTAGTGGACATTTTATATGAATATATACAAAGTCACACAAAGAAAATAAACCAGATTCTTTATTTTGATACCAAATAAAAGAACATTCACTTTTCCTAATGTATCTTCTTACAGGTTTACTGTATATCATCATAGTATAGGAAATTATATTACTATAGGTCAGTTATTTTATCAATCTGGATGTATATTGAGTTTTCTGAGAGTGCTTACAGTAATTGGAAATGTAGGAATATTTCACCAGACCAGAAGCCCAGAGATCCCCTTAATCTTCTTTAAGGGAAAAAGAAAACGAAAATCATTGTTTTGGCTAAAGTACGCCAGGATTCTTGCAAAAATATTAATAATAGAGGTGTGAATGCTGGTTAGTGAAGTTAAATTTTTTTTAATTGTTTGTTTATTTCTATTTATTTCCATTGAAATGCCCTATGTATCAATAGTGGAATTTTGCTGGTGGAGGAATTCTGATTCAGAGAATTGATCATGTATTGATTATATGGTTGTCAATTACCGTATTTCCATCTTCTTTTCCAAAGTTGAATCTGTGAAATGGTGGAAATTGCTGCTCAATAGCTAAAACAATCCCTATTCACTTATAGAAATTCAAAATAAAAATGTAGTGATGTGCAGGGGGTCTTGCAGGGCAGATGGTAATAGTTGATAGTAGATAGTATGTATATCTCTAGTATTTCTTTCAACAGGTTTCAATATAAGACATATGAATCACATTAAGCTTTTTGAAAAATTAACAGTAATATGACATTCTAAGGTGTAGAGATTAATGATTCAGTTCAATTCTAATGTTCTTTCCTATTCTAGAAAGTATGAAAAGTGAAATGAAAGTAAATATATGCCAGTTTAAAAAAAATGGATGATTTATTCTATTTTTTATTTTAAATTATAACTAGATGAGCATTTTTCTCCATTTCTAATACGCTCCCATGGAGCAGCTTGTTTCCAGAAATCTGAATAGCATCCCCCCTGAAGACAAAACCGTTTCAGAGGTTTTGATGGATGACAGGTTCATGTGGAATACAAGTTTGCATGAAGTATAATAGAATTGATCATATGGTTTTATGTAGTTCTATAAATTTCTTTTGAGGTTTGGAAGTTGGTAGCATAGAAATTATGTAAAACAAGTAACTTTTTTATAATTATAGCATCTAAATTAATAGTTTTCTTTAGCTGAGGCTAAGAAACCCTGGTATGTTTCAGTTTGAGCTAGATCTCCTAATGAATATTGCTAGTCTTTTTAGTGAAAATTATAAGAGTATTAAGGAGAGATATGAAATTGATTTTTTATGAAAGGAATAAATTTCTCTATGAGATAATCCCATTTTTTTTTCTTTGCAGATGTGGAGGCACAGTAGCTGCAATCTTGACATGTCCACTAGAAGTTCTGAAAACACGATTGCAATCATCATCTATTACTCTCTACATTTCTGAAGTTCAGCTGAATACTGTGAATGGTGCAAGTGTTAATCGAGTTTCTCCACGGGCTTTCCATTGCTTTAAGTAAGCCCCTGTTTCTTCCTAGTTCTGTGTATAATAAGGATTTAAATTAAATAAGGAAAACTTGGTAGAGAACAAGTTTAGATGACCTATTTTATAGAGTATGGAAATGGAATTTCACTTTGAATAACATCAGATTATCTCTTACTATTACAGAAATTCATTTTAAGTATCTTACAAGAACAAATTCTAAAAGGCAAAATTAAAATAAAATGTATTCATAAATGAAGTTCAGCTGTCTATATTATCATCTTTATCTTGGTACCTATTCCTTTAGTTTGCAAAGTAGAGTTTCACAAGTTTTTGATAATATGGTTAATATTCACTTGTTGAAATCTTGTGGAGAATGATTTCTTCGATCATAAGAATTACTTCTGGTTTTTTTATTTACATGGTATATGTCAAAGCCAGGAGCAAGACTTTGGAATGCTGGCCAGCACTATCCTTTATTTAGGATAAGTGATCCAACTGAACCAGAATGTGTGCTGCCAGCCAAAAAGCATCTATCTTGATCTTGCGGAATGAATACTAAAAGGAACGCGCTCTGATTACTGTGATTGAGATATATATATATGTGTGTGTGTATGTATGTATGTATGTATCTACAACTTTAAAAGCACAACTATGAAGATGTTGGAAAATACCCAAACAAAGCATAATGACACACACACACACACACACACACACACACACACACACAGATAGATAATGTATTTATGAATAAATCAGAAGTTGACACCTTAGTTTCCTTCACATTACTACTTAGAATATTAAAAGTGGTATATGCTAGTTATTCTGGATTTTGTGGATGTCAGCAATTAGTTTAATAACTAGAAACAATCTGATATTTCTAAAAATGTTATCTTTTCTCAACTACATGTTTTATTTCTGTTGCTGAAAGGTGTAATTATTCACTTGGTACACATTTTAGCTGCAGCCAATATGTCTCAACCTGGACATTGGAGATAGCTTTGTTAAGGTTTTTTTAAATAAAAACAAAAAAAACCCAAGTCTTTGAAGCCTGATTTTCCACCCTGAGTAGGGATATTTAAAAGTATTTCGAAAGGATCTTTCACATTGGCAGAATGTGAGTAAAAATAGCTAAGGATTTCTTTCTATTTATATTCAAATTCACATAATACAAAGGCCTCCTTCAGATACTGTCCCAGAATTTTAAAAAGCCAATGACTTAATGAGTGGAAATTTTGGGAAGTGGGGTTGGGTTTGCATGTATATCAATGTTCCCGTTCAGTCATTACCTCAGTAGATTGAGTCTACTAATAAAACCAATAATGATTTACCATTAGATGCAATGAAGTCTGCAATCCATAAATGATTGCCAGCATTCTGTAACTAGCAAAGATAGTCCAGTTAAGCTAGGAATTAATTGTTATATTGGGCATCATTTTGAAGTTTCCTAGAATCCTTCAAACTCTGTGGTTTGAAAAAACTTTCCAAAATTTACATATAAGTTATATTTAATTTGAGAGAAATGCATGTGAATCATATATGCATCAGCTATAGTTAAATTAAGAGTAGAAATATTTTTGTTGATCTTGCTTGTCTTGTGTACAGATACATCTGATGGCTAAGACTGCAAAATCATACCGTAACACTCTAAATAATTAAAAGTACATGATCATTCAGGAATGCAGTTCCACAACATTTCAGAGCTCTGAATTTTCTTCAGGTGGCTTAAAAACATTGTGAGAACCACATTTGTTTATAAGCAGTTCTTATAAGAGAAACTTCATATTTTGATTGTATAATTAGAGTAGAAATTGAAAGAATATTGCTACCAAGATTTAATATTGACATTTGAAACTACTATATTGCATAATGCTGTTGGGCTGTTTAGTTTAAACAGTGAAGTGAATTTATTTATTTAAAAAAAAAATACTGTTTGCAGTTTGCGCAATCTTCATGTCATCAACCTGTATTCCTATTTGTACAAGAAATACTTTAAAGACATTCTGATAATACAGAACACTATTGATAAATATGCTGTAGAATATAGAGTGTTGATATTAGATAATGTTAATTTTGATAGTTTAATAAACTAGCTCTGAAAATATTCAGAAAACACAGTATTTTAACAATTAAAACTAAATAACAATTCAGAGTTACATGGCAGTGTTTGGGTCACCAATAATAATTGGACAAATACTAAAAGATACTCTTTATGAACCCCACTGATGCAAGCAAAGTGCCTATCCTTGAAGGATTTGACCAATTGTCTTGTGCAAATCTAAGTGAAGCTGGTCCAGGAAATGTCCTAGCTTACAAGATAATTGGTGATAATTATCTATAGTAGAATATTTCTTCTGTGGCATTTTCTGAGAACTTGGATCACATTGCTTATATGCATGTTTGTCTGTGGTTAATGAATAAAACTGCATGTCATTACAGAGACAAAATTAAAACTGGAGAATACATGTTTTAACTTGTATACTTGATATTTCAGATTCAGAATTGCAGTTGTTTTTTCATCTGATTGGATCTTGGACACACTTAGAACATGGAATCCTAGGTCTATTCTCAGGCTTTTCATTACACTAGAAGTGGCACATAACTATTAATTTGTTCTTAATTCCTGGCAGGTGCTTATTGCTTTGTTGCTTTTAGGACCTCACCATGTGGTAGCTCATGGCTTACAGTTTTTGTTGAGGAATCGTTGTGCGCACTGCATTTCGATTACCGTATATACCCAAGTATAAGCTGACCTGAGTATAAGCCGAGGTACCTAATTTTAGGCTTGGAAACTGGAAAACTAATTGATTCGAGTATAAACCGAGGGTGGAAAATGCAGCAGCTTCAATAATCAAAATAAATACCAATTTATTTGTGCCACTGCATGCTGGGAAGCCAAGCCAAGTCAAGTGGAAAAAGGGGCCGAAGAAGTGTGCCTGCACAGTTATCCCCAAATCCGGAGTTTGGGGTCGCAAGATGCCAGGGCTTCGCATTCTGGTGAAATGGACGGGCGCCAAAGGAAATGTGCTCCGAAACCTGCCTATCAAGAGCGGAATGCCCAGCTGGTTATTGACAATGCAGAGTAGCAACCAGCCTGGCCTCCATGCATTGCGTTTTTCGGCGATCCCAGGGGTGGTGGTGGTGGTGAAGCAGCCTATTCCCCTCCCCCCACTCCTGGGATCGTGCAAAAACATGAGAAACACAAGTAGGGGGATTGAAGGAACCTGCCTGCAGATCCCCCAGCTTCTGCTCCTCGCATTTTTGCG
>JANHFR010708551.1:0-10326 GCA_032468015.1 Mimophis mahfalensis | reverse complement strand
AGAGAGAGAGAGAGAGAGAGCGAGAGAGAGAGAGAGAGAGAGAGAGAGAGAGAGAGAGAGAGAGAGAGAGAGAGAGAAATAGTTAATAATTTTAAAAGGCAAACTACTGATTTCTGATTCCCCAATATCTGCACATTTTCTTTGAAAACATTCAGGCCCTCTTAAAAGCCAGATTATATTTGCCACGGTGTGCAATATATATGGAAAGCATTCTTGCTTCAGTTTGGTTTTGAGTACAGTATATCAATCATATGGTCACATCTACCAGTTTGAAGGGGTTTTTTTATACTCTCACCCCAGAAATTCCTGTATAAGTAAGAATTAGAACTGAAAATTCTGACGCATCTAGAAATATCTGATTCTGATTCTTCCTCTCCTAATGCAATTCTTCTAATTAAAAAAAAAAGTATAAATCGGGAGTTCAGGAACCCAAATAAAAAGAAACGAAGGCATGCTTGCTATGTTTCGTGACGTGCCTTCAGTTAAAAAAGGAGACACATTTGTAACAACACATGATTCTGGATTAAAGTAAAATATACCGATCACGAGATATAGCTTTGGTGCCTCAAAATGAGCCAAGGAACCTTTGGAAAATCATATGAAAAACTTCCTTAGCATTTAAATTAAAAAAAAAAAGAAACTACAGATGCTGGCTTTTGTTTATTTGAAGTTAAAGCAACAGCAATTATATCAGTAAGGAAGCTTATATTATTAATATTCTACAAACGAATGCAGTCTTGACTCACTATTGTTGAAAGAAGAATATTAATCTAACGATATCAGAATCATTCACGTTTTCGGATTCTACAATCTCCCAGGATTCAAAACAGACACCTAACATTAGAACCATCACTAAAAAAGGTCCAAGAATAAAGAACATTCTTCCTGCATTCACCTCAGGAAATTCAGACTGCCTCAGGAGCTGTTGATAGAGTTTTACAGAGGAATTGTTGCATTTGTCACTTGTACCTCTGTAACTGTCTGGTTTGGTACAGAAACCGAACGGGACAGGCACAGACTCCAACAGATAGGACCGCAGAAAAAACAATTGTAACCAGCCTGTCTGCCACAGAAGACCTGTATATTGAAGGGATCAGAAGAAGGGCTGAGGAAATAACTAAAGACCCCTCACATCTTGGACATAAATTATTTCAACTCCTCCCCTCTGGACCATTGCTATAGGGCACTGCATGCCAGAACAACTAGACACAAGGACAGTTTTTTCCCTTGTGCCATCAATCTGCTGAACTATTAATTTTTTATTTTTTATTATTTTTGTTTAAATCTCATTTATATGCTGCCCTTCTCTGGAGACTCAGGGAGGCTTACAATCTGTTTAAGCACAAATCAATGTGCTTAGCAATAGCCTTCATTCCTTGCGTATGCCTGCTTATTAGCGGCATTTTTTTACAAAGTCAGCTTATTACCCCCAACAATCTGGGTCCTCAATTTACCTACCTCAGGAGGATGGAAGGCTGAGTCAACCTTGAGCCTTGTGAGATTCGAACATGCTTTAATTAGTGGCTAGCCGACTGTTAGACTAATTCCTTATAGCCTGCTCCACCAAGGTCTCTTCAGTACTCTCCACTAATTTTCACCAGTACTCTCTTATGTCTATTTACCCATGTTGTATGGCTAGTATTATTATTATTATTATTATCCTTCCCATCCTCTTTACTATTCCCTCTTAGTGGCATCATTATTATAATTATTATTATCTGTGGTTTTGCATGTACATTGAGAGCCTTTGCACCGGAGACAAATTGTCTGTGTGTCTAATCTCACTTGGCCAATAAAGTATTCTATTCTGTTCTATTCTATTCTATTCTATTCTATTCTGTTCTGTTCTGTTCTGTTCTGTTCTGTTCTGTTCTGTTCTGTTCCATTCTGCTCTACCGAATAGAATAGAATAGAATAGAATAGAATAGAGTAGAGTAGAGTAGAGTAGAGTAGAGTAGAGTAGAATAGGAATAGGAATAGAATAGAATAGAATTCTTTATTGGCCAAGTGTGATTGTACACACAAGGAATTTGGTGCACCAGCTCACAGTGTACATATTATCAGTAATAGGTCAATAGGTCAAGGCTACAAAGTAAGGGTAGCCCTTAAACAAATAATCCAGATTAGTTTCTCCAATTTTATAAATAGAATTGTGATTACAATTTCTTGTAAAGTAAGAGGGAAGAAGGGCAGTCTGTGATCTAGTTCTGCAATCAGTGGGATAGCTTTTGTCTCATGTGTTGATGATGACAAATTGTGACTCTTGTTGGAATACTTTTTTTGACAATGATTAATAGATTTACAATAAGCATGGATCACAATTATTATGTAATTTAATTTGGTTTATGTCTAACCAGCCAGTCACAGAATTATATAAATTTCTCCTTCACCAGTGTTGTTCTGTTGTTCAGTTAAGGAAAAAAGCAATGCAGACCTATACTTAGTATATTTTAAAATTTAAAATCTGTATTTTTGCAAAACCATCTTTTTTTAATTTTTAAAAATAAACTGTATTGATTTTAAAAAATTAAAACAATTACAGAGTTAAACTTAAAAGCGGAAATAAGACACTTGGTTTCTTCAGGCATACAACACCTATATAATCAAAAGTACAATTCAATCATAACTATCCCTCCGGTACCTAAACCCATTATTCTACTTATCTACAAACTTATGATTTTCCTTCCTCTTCGATAACCACTTATACCAGAGTTCCCAGTTTGAACGATGATCTAGTTCCCCCTTATCTCTCAAGATTCTTGTTAAACTATCTGCTTCAGCACATTCTAAAAATTTTTTATCACTTGGTCTTCTGGTGGGATCCCTTCTTTCCTCTAAAATTGAGCGAAGGCGATTCTAGCAGCTATAACTATGTAGAATACAGTGTACCAGATTTCACTTTGGAGTCCTATTGGTTTGACACTCAGTAAGTATGTCTCAGGATTCAACTCTATCCTTAGATCAGTGATTTCCCAGACCCATGTTTTAATCAACCTCCAATATTGTTTCGCCTTTACACAGGTCCACCAAAGATGATAAAAGGTCCCCTGATCACTGCCGCACTTCCAACACTTGGGAGAGCATCCAGGGTACATTTTAGCTAATCTAGACAGTGGGAGATGCCACCTGTGAATCATCTTAAGGATGTTTTCTTTATTGGAGACTGCCATCACTAACCTTGTATTTCTTTCCCAGATCTCTTGCCATTTATCTGGTTCGACTGGATAGCCAAAGTTCTTTTCCCAGGCAGTCACGAAGTCCCCCCGCCACATCCAATCCTCAGTTCCTATTGACAGCAGTAGTTTATAACATTTGGAGAGGCTTCCTTTTTCTGGGCCTAACAAAATTTTATCCAGTTCTTGAAGTGTAGAGTAAATACCCCCCGTGTCGTGATCCTTTTTGTACCTCGACTGGATCTGGAGATAAGCCCACCAATCAAGGTGGAAACCTTGGACTCTCAGTCCCTGCCTCGTTTTTAATCCCCCATTCGCATCTAATATATCGTTATAAGTTGGTCTCACCTCTCGACTGCCTATCCGTGGATGGGTCAGTGCTCAAGGTTGACTCAGCTTTCCATCCTTCTGAAGTGGGTAAAATGAGGACCCAGATGGGGGCAATGTGCTGACTCTGTAACCCGCTTAGAGAGGGTTGAAAGCCCTGATAAGCGGTATATAAATCAAAGGCTATTGCTATTGCTGGAAGCTAGCTGGAAGGGTCGCAAAATGGCGGCTACACAAACCCAGGACGCTGTAACCATTGTAAATAAATGCTAGTTGCCAAGCACTCGAATTTTGGGTGCAAAAATGCAAGGACTGGTTGTAAGTCACTTCAATCAGAATAGAGCTGGAAGGGACCTTGGAGGTCTTCTAGTCCAACCCCCTGCTCAAGCAGGAAAAAGGATTGCTGTAACTTTGTACACTCGCTAAATAAATGGTTGTAATGTAAATCAAGGATTACCTATATATATTTCAGTGGAACGAGCTGCCTCCAGAAGTTGTGGGTGCTCCAACACTGGAAGTTTTTAAGAAGAGATTAGACAACCGTTTGTCTGGAATGATATAGAGTCTCTTGCCAGAGCAAAGGGTTGGACTAGAAGATCTCCAAGGTCCCTTTCCAACTCTGTTATTCTGTGACCAGTTCATATAAACTCAGTAGCACTAGTTGATTTGTCCAACATTTGCTATAAAAATTTTAAAAAATACTAATCAGGTTAGCTTAGAGTTCAGTATGTCCTTCAAATCTGAATAATAATAATAATAATAATAATAATAATAATAATAATAATAATAATAATGATGATGATGATGATGATGATGTTGTTGTAATAACAAGATGAACAAAAGAGGATCAATTGTTTACACAGTTTTTATTTTTGACTGTCACTATGTTCCACTCCTCTTTCTCGAAAGGGGGAAATAATTCCAAAAGATTTTAGTGTTTCTTTCCTCCTCTCTTGGGAAAAACAAAACTAAACCCTCACAGCATTTGATTTCTCCTTCTGGATTGTCTCTCTTCTGTCCAACAACACACACACACACACACACACACACACACACACACACACACCATTTTTCAATGTCCTATTCTTTTCCCAACTTTCCCAACTTTCCAAGTAATTCTTCTCCTACTAGTAATCTAAATCCTAGGATCCCAAATCACTTTTCCAGGAACTGCAACCGGATCCTCTCAACTTCTCTAGGAAGTTAGGGATTTATTTATTTTTGTTTTGTTTTTGTATGTGTGTGTGCTCCATTTGGCTTTTTGTCTTCAGGACAAGTCACTGGGTTTTCCCGCCTATCTGCTTGGCCTAGGAAGCAGAGGCTTCTGGAGCAATTTAAAGCCTGAGATTTTCCTGTGAAAAAACTCAGATGTCACCATGAACTCGCTTACCTTTTACTTGCTGCCTTCTCCAGATCCTGTTTGAACATTCGGGGAAAAAAAAAAGCTCCACAGGGACTTTACCAGATTTTTTTTTTTTTTAAGGTTTTATGGACAGGAAAAAAAAAAGTGAATTACTCAACTGTGGCATAGGTTGCCTTCTTACGTTTCTTTCCAGGCTACGATTACAATTTTATAACCCCTAGGCAGCTGTGATTTGTTTGCTGAGAGATACTGTTACGTAAATGTCTTAGGGACGCTTCTGGATTTTTGCCTGCTCTGTGTAGGGTAAGGATGAATGTGCAGATTTTTTTTTTAAAAAAAGAGTGTTTTTCATATGAATCATTCCATTTTATTTAATGGATTATAGGATGGGTGGGAAATGAAAGGGTTAGCTCTTGTCCCTTGGAATGGATTTTCCTCGCTTCCTTGTTAGATTGATTATAAAAAAAGCGTGACATTTTCACTTGGGGAGATACCTTTTATGGATTTATTACACCGATATCCTGTTTCATGGGAACCCACAGGAATTCCCCATCCTGTCCCTATTAATGTCTGTAAAAAGATGAAGAAGGGGCTTTGATCACGTTTGTGGCCGCCACTTTGGCTTTTTTTACTTACTCTCTTCAGTTCCCTATCTTTTCTTTACTGGAGTATGAGTAATGCTCCCTTCTCTGGCTTTATCCTTGCAACCACCTATGAGGCAGGGAAAAATTAAGAAAAAAAAACAAAACTTCCGGGCTGAAGCGAAATATAAATTTTCTGCCTTCTTTCCTTGTTCTAGGGCTGAAGTTTGCCATCCGACCAGGTGTTGGTGGAGAAGAAAAGGACCATCCAGCTTGATTTATTTGTTTATGTAGCTGTTTTGCAATGTTCTAAGCAACATCTCCAGGGAATATTTGTGAGGTCGGTTTGCATGACAAAATTTCTTTCTGGATACAGGAAGTCAGAAATAAGTCAAGATGGCGGCTGTGACCACATAATTTAGTTCCTCGTTTTTTAAAAAAACAAGAACAACAAAAAACTGGGCACAGATAACTCTTTGTGCTGCCTTGACCTCCTCAGATATTGAACCAGGATGGGGAGGATATTGGTTTCTAAATATATTTCCAACACCCCTCCATCCTTCCCCCCAAACATCCAGGGGATTATCTGCCATGAGGCTCTGCTGAGAAAGAGGAAATGGCCACCATTGCCCACTGAATTTCACCAAAAGCTAGTTGTGAATTTCAGTCCAGCTTTCCATGGTCCTGCTTTTCCAATGCTGTTCTTCCTGTACCATCTTCCAGATCAACAAGCTCAGTTTCTGCTTCATGGGGCAAGTTTATTAAAAGCAAATGGTTGCTGAGGCCAGAATGGGATTAGTTTAACACAGTCCATCATGTACTGACACCTCTCCCGCACTGTGAATGGCTTAAGCGAGAACAAACTAACTCTCCTAATCAGCCAAGCAATCGGAAGGCTTTCAGAGCAGAACCCAAAGGTGTCAAAACAAGCCAAGATGATAGCAATAACAATAGCACTTAAACTTATATACCGCTTCGCAGTGCTTTTACAGCCAGTGGTTCACACAGTCAGCCTATTGTCCCCAACAATCTAGGTCCTCACTTTATCAACCTCGGAAGGATGCAAGGCTGAGTCAATCTTGAGCCTGGTGAGATTCGAGCTGCCAAATTTCAGGCTGTCGGCAGCCGGCAGAAGTAGCCTGCAGTACTGCACTCTAACCACTGCGCCACCACAGCTCTTGCCTGCAACATGATCAAAGTTAAGTCTTTATTACAGATCTAGATCAGCATGAGAAGGGAGAAATACAAACAATCAATATTTTTTTAAAAAAATAAAACAAATATAAAACATACAAACTTAACAAAGATCAAAAGCACACACATAAATCTAAAACAAAACCAAAAAACTTATGATTGAAGCCCCACCCTTTGACTTGTGTGTGGTGACATTGGGATTTGATCAAATAGTTGTGGCCACTGTTTGACATTTCTTTTTTTAGAACATACCCCAGCCCAGCCCAGTCAAGTTTCCTAGCAGAGCTAAATATTTCAGTCCAGCTCTCCAGAAGATTCGCGGGTGGGGAATTTTAAGGATGGAACCATTTCATCTCAAATCAGCCTTATATTTCCCTCCACCCCCAATGGATAAACTTAGAAATCAGGCCATTCCAAATCAGCCATTTCAACCATCACATTCAATGATGCAATTTGCCCTGCTACAGAGGGGATGTAGCTCCCCAAATGGGATGATGGGGGATACCTGTGGCTTATTGCAGTGTTTCTTAACCTTGGTAACTTTAAGAAGAGTAAACTTCCAATTCCCAGCTGGCTGGGAAATTCTGGGAGTTGAAGTCCCACAGGTTTTAAAGGGGACAAGGTTGAGAAACAATGGCTTAGCCAGCGCATTGATAGAATCCAAGCAAACATGGTTCAGAAAACAAGCTGTGGTTAAGCAAACCATCTTTCAGAGTCTGTAGACATTCTCAGTCATCCAGGTCATGGCTGTCCCAAAGGTGCTTTTTTTTTTTCAGGAGGCAACTGGACTTTCTTGTTTTTTCTTTTGAAGAGGTTTCACCTCATCCAAGAAGCTTCTTCAACTCTGACAGGATTCCATTCCCCACTATCCTGTCGGAGCTGAAGAAGCTTCTTGGATGAGAAGTGAAACCTCTTCAAAAGAAAGTCCAGTTGCCTCCTGAAAAAAAAACACCTTTGGGACATCTTTTAGAGTGATATAAGCAGTGATCCATTTGCTTTCAAAAGAGGGCATCACAAGAATAAGCTTGTGACCAATTTTAGCCATTTAATTAATTTTTTTTAGTACTAGCTCCAGTGAAGACGAATGAAAGCAGCCAGTGAATATAGTTTTTTTAACTCTCTTCTCCAAACAGTTGGTGAAAAGGGGGGAGTGGGTTGAATCATCCACTTATACGGGAGCCTTTCCAATAGCATAGCTTATTTATTTTGCAAACTAAGAATTTTTACACCTCCCCCCCCAAAATGAATCATTTCCACGAAACAATAATAAAAAAACAGCTGTGCTCAGATATATTGCTGGAGTACTCCATTTTTTTTTCCTTCCCCTAATTTCTCCAGAAGGGATTGGAACTTGGAGATACAAATGATCTGAGGCACTTATTTCCTTTACAAAAAGCAAAAAGAAGTAAAAGTTTCAGTGAAACCATCAGCTTGCTATTTCCAGTTTGTGCTTGTGAGGGGGTCAGTTTTTTTTCTGACTCACATCTATAATTATAGGCTTGCCCTGTAATTAACTTCCAATGTGGGGCTTCCTTCACATGAGAGTCTTCATTTAGTGCAGGTGTAAACCAGATGGAGGTGTAAAAAGATGGAGGTGTAAAAACCTTTGTGTCAAATTATCAATATCATTCTAAATAACTGATTGGTTTGGATAATCTCCTTACTGCAAGTGCTTTACATTGAAGAATTCAGTCATCAAAATCATTGACCTTGATTGGATTTCGCCATGTCCAGGCACTGTTTTGAGATGGGAGAACAGGATTTCCTTATAATAAGTGGGGAAATGGGGAAATTTCAGTTAATGTCTCACGATATGACAATATTGTAAGAATGGGGATTATGGAGAACCAAGGTGTGTACTTCTGAAGATGCTTGAGTAGAAGATCCAAGTTCTAGGTTCCTCTTCAGCTACAGATGCTCCCTTGGGAACGGTGGGCCAGTTCCTCCCACAATGGTCTAGCACTGAAAATGTTGGGTTCACATCAGGGAGATCCAGGTTCTAGATTTCCTGTCAGCCACGGAAACTCCTTTGAGGACTGTGCATCAGTTCTTTCTTCTCAGCCTGATCTAGTGGTGAAAGAGTTGGGCTAGCACCAGGGAGAATGAGGTTCTAGGTTCCCCTTCAGCCATGGATGCTCCCTTGGGAACGGTGAGCCAGTTTTTCCTATAATGAACTAGTGGTGAAAATGTTGGGCTCATATCAGGGAGATCCAGGTTCTAGGTTCCCCTTCAGCCACGGGAGCTCATTGGGGACTGTGTGCCAGTTCCTCCTTCTCAACCTGGTGTAGTGGTGAAAGAGTTGGACTGGCACCACGGAGACCCAGGTTTTAGGTTTCCCTTCAGCAACAGATGCTCCCTTGGGAACTGTGGGCCAATCCTTTCCTCTCAGCATGGCCTAATGGTGAAAATATTGTACTTGCACCACAGGTTCTAAGTTTCCCCTCAACCACTTACAATCCCTGGGGATCTCTGGGCCAGTTCCTCTTTCTCAGCCTGGTCTGGTAGTCGAAGTGTTGGGATGGTGCCAGGCAGAGCCAGGTTCTAGGTTCTTCTTCCACAGAAGCTCTGAGAGGACTTGGGGGTCCCTCTCTTACAGTCAGGACCCAGTGGGCTGTAAAAAGGGAAGGTATTGAACTAGCAGTAGGAAACACTGGTTCTAAGACATATATTGGCTGGGGAATTCTGGGAATCCCTGTATATAACTTAAAGTTGCCAACGTTGAGAACAATTATTCTAGAGTAGAGACATCCACATCAACCAGGTTGTACCAATATTGCAGTACCGAGGACAGGCTTTCTTTCCCAAAATTCCACAGCAGGGTGAAGATACTGATTCATTTAGATTTAGTAAGGCCAATTTATTATGGCCACCCACTCCAAAGAATGGTGTAAACCGTGTGTGTGTGTGTGTGTGTGTGTGTGTGTGTGTGTGCCGAAACAGGCTTTTGGGGTGCTCTGCTGTCACTTCCTATGAGCCTGCTCTCCCCCTGAACACTTCTGAAGCACTGGTCACTTATGGCCATATCGGCTAAGGATGATGGGAGCTGTAGCACTAGAGTAACAAAGGGTGTATCACCTGGCCTGGGGAATGAAAATAGTGCGAGGTAGGATAGTGTGAGGGCAAATCAGCCTCCTAATCGATGAGAGGAAAGGAGGCCCGGGATGGCTGACTGATCGCTTTGCCCTGCCTTAGTTTCCTGATCCAATTCGGTGCCACAAAGTCGGCCTCCTCAGGGTGCCGCCGGCCAAATAATGTTGGCTGGTGACCCCTGGGGGGGGGCTTCTCTGTGGTGGCCCCTACCCTCTGGAATGAGTTACCCCTGGAGATCCGGGTCATCCCGGATTTGCGAGCCTTCCGTTGCGCCCTCAAAACATGGTTATACCAACAGGCGGGTCTGGCCTGAACAAACTGTTAATTTTAATCGGCTGTTGGTCATTTTAAATTTTAAACTGTCTTGCCTAGTCCTAAATCCTGGTTTAATTTGTTTCTTAACTTTTATACTGTATGTTTTTTAAATGGACTGTAAGCTGCCCTGAGTCCAGGGGCAGAAGGGCAGCATATACAGTACATCAAATTATTATTAAATTAAATTAAAGACCTGCGGACTTTCCGATGGGCACTAAAGACCCTGTTTTTTCAACAGGCTGGTCTGGCCTAATGGGGTTTTAAACTGTTTAACTGTTGGTTT
>JANHFR010708546.1:0-10326 GCA_032468015.1 Mimophis mahfalensis | reverse complement strand
ATAATAATTATTATTATTATTATTATTATTATTATTTGAATTTGAATTTGAATTTGAATTTGAATTTGAATTTGAATGCCGCCCTTCTCCCGAAGGACTCGGCGGTGAACAATAAAAACAAAGCAGTAAAAAAAAAAAGTAATTCCCTTCTTCCCAACAGGTTCTCATGTACGGCCAACCTTACCGAATGTCCCTGGAACTGGAATTACCCGAATCGCCGGTCAACCAGAATCTCGGCATGTTCATGGTGGCCATTTCTTGTTACACCAAAGGCGGCCGCATCATTTCTTCCTCGGCTCGGGCTGTAAGTCTTGAATTTTGTAACAGTTGAGGGATTCTTTGGGGGATTAGATTATGATGATGATGGTGATTGGTTTTGAGGGACAGGATCTGGCTTTTTGGATCTGCTCTCGCCAACGGGTGGAAGCGCTTTGAGGAATCATTCCGGTCTTAATTTCAACATGGGGCGGTGATGGCCGAACCTCTTCAAAGTGCCCCAAAGGGGAGTTAGTTGAAACTGTAGAAGCAAAATGTCTGGCAAGTATTGGCAAAGGAAACCAATCCTGGAAAAACTTTCATGATCTCGGTGGAGATACAGCCCCTTGATTCTACCGTCTGAATTTATTTTGTTCCGCACCATTTTATTTTATCCCGTATTTATTCTCGGTGCAAGTAACTGGATGGAGGTGGGAAATAGATCCCACACGCCTTCCTTCTCCTATTATTCCTCAGAACAACAGCCCTGTGAGTTGGGTTGGGCTGAGTGACATAAGGACTAGCCGAAAATGTGGTTTTTGTGCCTAAGGAGGGACTAGAACTCCCAGTCTCAGGGTCATTGGACCAGAATCGCCCAATCAGCTTTCATGGCTAAGGCTGGATTAGAACTCACTGTCTCGATTTCCAGAGGAAGAGTCCAAAAAGTGCCAGGGTCTTTGGTAATGTCTGAGCTTGGTTTCTTTCTTGCAGATGTTTCTTGACCCAACTAGGTAACATCATCAGCGCTAGAAGGGCAAAGGGTTTGCAGAGAGGTGGAGGAGGAGGAAGGGGGGGGAAGGAAGAAGAGGGGGAAGGTGGAGAAGAGGAGAAGGAGGAAGCAGAGGAGGGGGAAGGAAGAAGAGGGGGAAGGTGGAGAAGAGGAGAAGGAGGAAGAGGACGGTGGGGTCCTTGATGCTCTCTGAGCTTGGTGGTTTCCTTGCAGACGTTTCTTGACCCATCTAGGCAACATCATCAGTGCTACCTACAAATACACTCTTCTATTGGAGTCAGAAAAGACACTGTAATTCTTGGATTCTTGACCTCTGATTGGTGGATTTCCTTCCTGTTTTAGGCCATGTTGCACTACCGTTCGGGATTGTTGCAGATGCTGGACACGCTTGCTTTCTCCGGCCTCTTCCTCGCCGGGTTTACAGAACAGAAACAAACTGTGGACGTTGAACTGTACTCGGATTACAAAGAAGATTCGGTGAGATTTTCTTTGCCCCCCTCTAAGAAGCTTTGGATGCAAATCCTTCCAAGATTCCTCTATTCTAATGCCGATATTAAGAAACAAACTATGGTTAGTCCTCGAGTTTACGACCACAAATGGGTCCAGAATTTCCAAGGCAGTTGTAATAGGAGTCCCACCTGATTATGCGACCTTTCCCCCCCCCACCCCAGTGGTTATAAGCAAACTAGATTCGCCCGTGTATTTATGACAATGTTGCAGCCTACAATTTCCAGCATTCTTTGTCCGATTTGCATGCCTTGCCGCTATTGGCTAGAGAGCCTCCAATTTGCATGCCTTGTCTGGTAACCCTCTGCACATGTGCAGTAGAGCTTGGTAGTGAAATGTCTGTGGGGTGGTGAAATTTCTACTTTGGCACACTTTTTTGGGGGGAAAGACCCCTCAAAGGTGTTCGTGACCCCCCTAGTGCTGCTCTTACAATGCCAAGGTGTGTATGTGCAAAGTTTGGGCGAGATTGGTTGCTCTGTGTAGGAGCGTATAGGGGGCACACATACACACACACTCACCTCACCACACTTCTGTTTTATATATATAGATCATCAAAGTTGTTAAATGCATCCTGAGGTCATTAAATGAATGTGGCTTCCCCCGTGGACTTTGGCTGTTGGAAGCTAGCTGAGTTGGCTGCAGCCTTCACCCAAATTTTGATCTCGTCATCACGGAGATGCTGCAACGGTCATAAGTGTGAGGAGTGGTTCTAAGTCCCCTTTTTCCCATGTTGTTGTAACTTGCTAAACAAACAGTTGTACGTATCTTTTAATGATTGTGTCATTGTACAAGCAGTCCTTGACTTACAACCATTCACTTTAGTGTCCATTCGAAGTGACCACGGCACTGAAAAACAGGATTTGCGACTCTTTTGCACACTTAACGACCGTTGCAGCGCGGGCTTGGCAACTGGTTCCTGTTTACGATGGCCGCAGCGTCCTGGGGGGTGGGTGGGTTGTGTCACATGATCCCCTTTTACGACCTCCCGACCAGCCAAGTCAACGGGGAAGCCAGATTCGCTTAACCAACCGTGTGACTCACTGAACGACGGCAGTGATTCTCGCTTAACCACGGTGACGTAAAACGGGGCAAAAAGTCCTTGAACCAACATCTCAACTTAGCAACGTAAGTTTGGGGCTCCTTGGTGGTTGTACGTGGAGGACTAGCTCCATTAGAAGGCTCTCTTTTTATCTAATCCGCTCTGCGCCTCTGCAGGTAAAAATAACCAGCCGAGCGAAGATTTGATCTCGGGACTCTGTGAGATCAAGACAGCTTGTTGGTTTAAAGCTGTCCTGACTTGTCGGATTTTTTGATTTGCCAGTCTGGCCGGTGGGTGTTGAAATCCAGCCCTTCTGGAAGTATCTGTGTCAGGTTGTGTGTTTAGATGTGTTGCAATGCTGTAGCTTAGTGTTTCTCCACTTGGCAACTTTAGAATGTGTGGACTTCGACTCCCAGAATTCTCTGGTCCTCCCCTCTTAAAAACTGGCTGGGGAAATTCATCCATCTAGGAGATTCTGGGAGTCGAATTCCACCCATCTTCAAGCATGTTAACTGGGGGATTGGGAGTTGAAATCCATCCCTTTTAAAGCATCCTAGCTGAGGAATTCTGGGAATTGAAGTCCACCCATCTTCAAGCATGCTGAAATTCAGAAACAAGGTTGTGTTGTTCATTTATTTTTACACATTTTTATTGCTTGATCCTTGAATTTCCACTAGAGGGGACCAAGATCCCTGTGAATCCTGGCCCAGCTTAGACAGTGGCAAGAGAGGCCATGAAATAGGCAAAACCCACTTAAAATAACAGAAACTTTGGGTTCATTTGTCATCAGGATTACTGGGAGAGTGTTTGAGCGTGGGATTTTTTTTCTCCCTAATTCATATCCCCTATGATTGGTAAATAATAATAATAATAATAATAATAATAATAATAATAATAATAATAATAATAATAATAATAATAATAATCTGACACAGTGATATAACAAGCAGGAAAAATGCAGCCGTGTTTAATTTAATGGTTCTCTTTCCTTTTTAGTATGTTCCCACCATCGGGGCCGTGATTGAAATCCAAACAACTCGAATCCAGATTTATGGGGCGCACCTGAGAATTCACGCGCATTTCACTGGTTTGCGGTAAGAGAGAAAGTGGCTGGGAAGGGAGAAAATCATTATTTTATTTTCCTTCGCAAAACAAGAAACGCGGGGAAGATTTTCCGGTTTGAATCGAAGAACTTTAGGTTAGCCAGGCAACTCCGGCCGAATTTCAAAAGACTAAAAAAAAAAACCAAGCAGTTTTCTAGAATCACAAACACGGGTGTTGCAACGACCGTGAATTGCTCAGATCTCATCTGGTAACTTGAATATCTACTCTGTTAATTTCTAGATTTGCGGACCGATTCTTCCCTGCTAAGATTTGAAAGAGACTCGAAGAGCTGGTTCTTGTCTTGAGTCCTTTGGGGGTGGGATGGAGAGCTAAAGTAGACCAGAGGTGTGGATGAATTGTTTTTATAGACCAGGGATGGCGAACCTTTTCGGCATCAAACTGGAACACATGTGCATGTGAGTGTGCCGGAGTGCCGGAGCCTCTTTTATGGCCATTTTTGGGCCCTTTTTCAGGCCGTTTTTTTCAGCTGAAAATGGCCTGGAAACAGCCTGGAAAATGGCTGGAAAACAGCCTGGAAAATGGCTGGAAAACAGCCTGGAAAATGGCCAGAAAACAGCTGGAAAACAGCCCAGAAAATAGTCTGAAAACAGCCCAGAAAATAGCCTGAAAACAGGCCAGAAAAATAGCCTGAAAACAGGCCAGAAAATAGTCTGAAAACAGCCGAGAAAATAGTCTGAAAACAGCCCAGAAAATAGCCTGAAAACAGCCAAGAAAATAGTCTGAAAACAGCCCAGAAAATAGCCTGAAAACAGCCCAGAAAACAGCCTGAAAACAGCCCAGAAAATGGCCAGAAAGCAGCCTGGAAAACGGCCTTTTGGGGGCGTTTTTTGGGTGCTCTGGGGCCCACGAAGATGCACCAGAAACCAGAGAGCAGCTGGTGAGAGAGCGCAGGCCCGCAGAGAGGGCTCTGCGTGCCACTTCCGGCACACGTGCCATAGGTTCGCCATCATGGATATAGACCATCCTCGACTTAACGACCATTTCTCTGAAGTTACAATAACTCAGAAAGCCAAGTCCAGGAGAGCCTTACAGCATTCCACGAAAACAAAATTTGACAACCAAGTTTGAAATTGAAGGATCGAAACCCCGAGATACAGGAAGGGGAACTCTTAACCCGTCGTTTCTCTTGTCTTCGGCCCCACAGGTATCTCCTGTACAACTTCCCGGTGACGTCGGCCATTTTGGGAGTCACCAGCAACTTCATGTTCCTCAGCGTCATCGTCTTGTTCAGTTACCTGCAGTGGATCTGGGGCAGTTTGTGGCCTAAGGAAACTCTGTCTGTACAGGTGTGTGTTTTGGGCTGGGGGTTTCTTTGCCTGCTGCAACACACACACAAACACACAGGCACCGCACAACTTTTTATCTGTGAACAAGTTGGTGCATTTTACCTGCTCCTCCAAATTCGATGCTCTAAGCATGATAATCATTATTTGCCGTGAGATAAATCTATAAAAGAGAAGTGTGGGTGTGTGGGTTTGTGGGTCTGCCCCGAATAGGCTCTTCCACCCCTGCACCAATGTGGCCCAAACTTTCCAGGCGCATACCTTGCACTCTGGAGACCAAACACTGGGGGGGTCACGAATGCCTTTGTGCCTTCTCCTGCCCAAAAAAAGGGTGCCAAAGTAGACACCCCCACCGACATTTCACTGCCAAGCTCTACTGAGAATGTGCAAAGGGTTACCAGGCAAGGCATGCAGATCGGAGGCTCTCCAGCCAATAGAGGGTCCAAGCCTCATCCTTCCCCAGACTGTGGGACTGGCCCAGGTTCTTCCCCAACCTCTTCACTGTGTGAATCTGCTGCCAACTCGGCTGTCCGCTGGCGATCCACAACATATAATCAGTCACTTTCTCCTTTTTCCCCGTTTCTGAACAGATCCCGGGCCGGGAAAAACCTGGACCAATGCAAACCTTTGACGATTCACGTCGCCACGTTGTGTTTCCTAAAGGAGGTGAGGCTGGTTGTGATCGGACTCACAACTCTTATTTCAATCGTGACGGAAAGAAGATGGAAAAACTGTGTGTGTTGGAGAAACTGATTGTCCTAAAAGACTGACAATCATGAGACCACGGAGGCAGTGCCGTTTATAACATTGAACAGTCACAAAGTGAATGGTTGTAAGTCGAGGACTACCTGTAATCAGCTTTCCCCCCCCCTTCTTTTTTTTTTTCCAGGAGGTGACGTAGAAGACGACACTTCTCTGCTGGAGCCAGAAGACGTCGGAGTTGCTGAAGGAGAGAAATTGTCTAAAGCAGGTGTGTTGATTTTAAATTCTCTTTAGCGGGCAAAACTCAAAATCCATCTTGAGTAACGATCAAATTGCTTGCCAGGATCAGTCGGAACATGAGTGGTGCGGTGGCCTAGAGGTGGAGCTCTCCCCTCACAATCGGGAGGCTGTGAGTTCAATCCTAGGTAGAGGCAGATATTTCTCTCTCTGGGCACCATGAGAATATTATCTGCTGAACAAAACTCCACAGTGGTGACAGGAAGGGCATCCGGCCAATAAAGCAAGTAGCTCCATTCAGTTGCATCCAAGCAATTTTAGTCGGGTTTCCGGGCTCTTTGATCACTCTGCCTTGTTGTAGAGAGAGTTCTCGACTTACAGACATACACTTAGTGACCGTTAAAGTTACGGCCCTGAGAAAAGTGACTTAGATCCGTTTTTCACACTTGTGACCATTGAAGCATCCCCATGGTCATGTGATCAAGGTGCTTGGCAACGGGTTCATAGTTACGACCGTTGCTGTGTCCCTAAATCATGTGTTTCTCCTTTTTGCGACCCTCTGACCAGTCAAGTCATTGGGCAAACCAGATTCCCTTAGTAACTTAACAACTGCAATAATTTGCTTAACAACTGTGGCAAGGATGGTCGTAAAATGGAGCAAAATTCACCCTAAAATTGTCTCCCTTACCAACAGACATATTGAGCTCAGTTTGCGGTCGTAAGTCAAGGACTACCTGTAGAACCAAGGCCCTTTTCTCACATTAGTGTTTTATTTTAATGCACAGATAGTCCTAAACTTACGACCCCAATTGAGCCCAGAAGTTATGTTGTTAAGCGAGAAATTTGTGAAGTGACATTTTACGACTTTCCTTGCCGCGTTTGTGAAGGGAATAGCTGCAGTCCTTAAATGAATCACACAGTTGTTCAGTGAATCTGGTCTTCCCGCTTGTAAGCAGGTTGCAAAATGGAATAACGTGACGACGGGGCACGGCAACCGTCGTAAATCTGAGTCCATTGTCAAGCATCAGAACATAAATCACATCACCGTGGGGATGCTGCAACGGCCATATGCATGAAAAACAGGCCCGTCACTTTTTTCAGTGCCATCGTAACTTTGGTCACTAAATGAACTGTTGTAAGTCGAGGAATTGTCTGTACAGGATAAGGACACTTAGAATCGCTTTTGTTTTCTTGATTTTGCTCCCCTTGGTTTTCTGCAGAATCTACGATGGAGGTTAAGAAAACCAGTCTTGAAATATCCGATTTGGGAACAGAATCCAGCATGGCCACCAGGTCAAACGAAGGTGACTTTATTTTATTTTGCAATGGCTTTTCTACAGGTAGTCCTCAAATTACAGCCAATTCCTTTTTTTTATTTTTATTATTATTATTATTTGTATATATGTTTTGTTTTTATTCATAAAGATTTTGAATACAGTGTATTGTCAGGACATATCATTTACCAAGCAAGCCAAAAACAAAATAAACAAATATCAACATATATACTAATAACAACAATAATAATAGTGTAACAAAATACTTTTATAACTACATTTCTCTTTGTATTAGCTTATTCATGCTTTTGTTAATTATATCAAGTTTATAATTTTCAACTCTCTATTTTGTCCATAAATAGCAATGGTCTTTCTTCACCTAATTTCTACCTCTTATTTCTAACGACTCAGAAAAACCAATTCCAGGTTAAGTAATATTCTATATATTCTTTATCCTTTATTAGCCAATAAGATAGGTAGTATTTATGACAATGCTGCAGCCTGCAATTCCCAGCATTCTTTGCCCAATTTGCATACTGTGCCTCTGTTGGCTAGAGAGCCTTTGATTTGCATGCCTCGCCTGGTAACCCTCTGCACATACGCAGTAGAGCTTGGCAGGTGGGGGTGTCCACTTCAGCACTCTTTTTTGGGGGGAAAGAGTGTTTGTGACTCCCCCAGTGCTGATCTCGCAATGCCAAGGTGTGTATGGGCCAAGTTTGGGCGAGATTGGTTGCTCCATGTAGGAGTGTATAGAGCACATACATACACACGCATGCCTCACCATATAAATTTTTAATGTCAATCTATCCATCTCTGCACAGTCTGGTATTTTCCAAATTACGTTCTCATCTGATGAGGTGTTCTCATTTTTCCAATATTGTGCAACTACAGTCCTTGCAGCTGTCAGTACATGCAAAACTAAATATACAGTCCCTTTATCATATCCTTCTGGCATTATACCCGACAAAAATATTTTTACAACCAATCCCTTTAAGCGACCGTTCGCAGTCACAGTGTGGAAAAAGCATGTTACCACCAGCCTTCGCTCTTTTGTGACCAATTTAACTGAGCCCGGCTTGATTTTACAAACTTTTTTCAGCCTGGCAGTTCAGAAAATTGCTGCAGTCCTTCAGTCCTGTACTTTTCTCTGGTATCTAGCAAGGACTCCTCCCCGTTGCTGTCAGGCGTCACTGTCTCTCTCTGACTCAGAGACTGCTTGGCCTCTGCTGGCACACTGACAGCAGCCGGCTCCTGCTGGCGCCACCTCTGGCATACTGCCAGCTACCAGCTCCAGGTCGTCATCCAAATCAGACTCATTCAGCCAAGCAACAGAAGGAGATGGGGCCACGATACCACATCAATGCCAATCGTGTTCCCCCCCGTCCTTCAGATCCTAATTTTTGGGGGGTGTTCCTCTTTTGACAGAGGCAGAATACGACGCTGTGGACGAGACACCGCTGCTCACCGAGGCCAACCGTCCTGCCCCTTCCTCGGAGGGAAACAGCTCCGATCTTCTGCCCCCTTTGTCCCGGACTCTCACGCTCGGCTCGGAAGTCCGCCAGAGAAGTACCTGTTCCAGTTCCTGATCAGTGGGCATGGGTTCGAGTCCTGCCAGGAAGCTCCACCTTCCACTCCTGGTAGCCCGCCCATGGGCCTTGCTCTCCCAAAGGGCTTGTATTTTACTCCTGGCTTACGTTTACATTCCACTCCCTTCTCCTCACACACGAAACACTTGTAAATTAAATAAAAGTTGGGCGGTGAGTCGCTCACCAACGTTGTCGGGTGATCGGGAAGCTCCTTTCTCCGAAGAATGGGGATTGAGAGAGCTTGCATTTGAGGTGCTCAGGAGTCCTCCGCTTATGACAGTAGTCCTCAGGTTATGACGAGATTTGAAGTTCTGATGGTGCCCGCCCCCGCCTCCAGTCATATGGCTGAACTTCCAATGTTCAACAACTGGACGTATGTATAGCCAAACCTAATACTCCTCCCTCCCTCCTATTTTCCTCACACAACAACCCTTGTGTGAGGTGGGTTGGGCTAAGAGAGGAGCACTGGCCTAAAAACCCCAGCTGACCCTCACACCTAAGGCAGGACTAGAACTCCCTGTGTCTTGGTGATTGGCCTAAAGTCGCTCAATCGGGTTTTGTGCCTAGATCAAAACTAGAACTCCTTGTCTCCTTGTGATTGGCCCAAAGCCACCCATCTGGCTTTCATTCTTAAAGCAGGAGTAGAACTCACTGTCTCTCTTCACCCAAAGTCACCCAGTGGGCTTCCATTCTTAAGGCAGGACTAGAACCCTCCGTCTCCTGGTTCCTAGCTCGATGCTTAACAACTAGACTTAAAAATCACACCGCTCCATTTTCTTGCTAAGACATGACCTTTTGGACAATTATGCAAATAACTGCATAATGTATGCAAATTAATTGATTGCAATTACCCAGGGATAGGGTTTGGGTGTGGGAGCACACAGTGCCCTAAAACTTGTGGCTTTGTGTTGTGTGAATTTAACCTCAGGCAAGCTTCAAGGAGTCTTTGGGCCATTTTCCCCCCTCCTTTCTCGGGGAGTTTAATTTACACAACCTTAGAGCCCCAAAAGAAACAAAACATATTTATTTGTTCAGGGAGCAAAATGCAAGTGGTATTTTCCGTCAAGTAAATTCTCTGGAATGAGATAGCAAAGCCTCCGAACTTGCTGACTAATTTGCAAAACAAAAGGCTCCCAAATTTCTGTTTGCACAAGGCAAACACAAGCTTGTTCCACACCGCCTCTAGGTTTCCAGCAGGCCAGAGAGAAATCCCGGTATTTTAAACCGTTTGGATGGAAAGACAGGTTTCTATCCTCGATACCGAGAGGTCGGCTCGGGAGAAAGGGATTAAAAAATAAATACAAATCAAGGAAAACGTTGGTTTTGAAATCTGAATTGAGCCAGGAGGCAGTTTGGGAATTGCTGGCTTCAACCAGCAATTTATATATAAATTAGATATTAGAGATACATTTAAGAAGAGATTGGAACACCACCACCCCTTTGGAATGGCATGCGTTTCCTGCCTGAGCAGGGGTTGGACTAGAAGATCTCCAATATCCCTTACAGCTGTGTTATCCATCCTTCCTTCCTTCCTTCCTTCCTTCCTTCCTTCCTTCCTTCCTTCCTTCCTTCCTTCCTTCCTTCCTTC
>JANHFR010708400.1:0-10339 GCA_032468015.1 Mimophis mahfalensis | reverse complement strand
CTTTGGTGGGAAGGTAACAGTGTTCCATGCGCCTTCGGTGTTTAGTCATGCCAGCCACATGACCACGGAGACGTCTTCGGACAGCTCTGGCTCTTCAGCTTGGAAATGGAGATGAGCACCACCCCCTAGAGTCAGGAACAACTAGCACAGATGTGTGAGAGGAACCTTTACCTTTACCTTAGTGCTTTACAGCCCTAAGCATTTTAGAGAGTCAGCGTATTGCCCCCAACAATCTGGGTCTTCATTTTACCAACCTCTGAAGGATGGACGGCTGAGTCAACCTCAAGTGTGTGTGAAGACCAACTGGCATGCCAGAAACCGGAACAGCAGCTGACGATGGCACACACATGCCCACAGACACGGCTCTGCGTGTTACCTCTGGCATGCATGCCATAGTTTCACCATCCCCAGGTTAGGTAAACTGTTAACTGGTTTCCTCTACCCATCGTCCCAGGTAATAAAAGCAGTGAGAAGGCCATGTGCTGTTCTTATCAGCAGAAGCAATGAAACATCTGTGATGTGTTTATTCCAGAACTGACAACACACAGTTGGCAGAACTTTGTTCTTTTTTTCTATTCAGATTGTACTTTTGTGCAACAATGAACGATTTTTCCAAAAAGCAGAAGTTCCTTTTTTAAAAAACACTGGTCTAGAGGTTGTTGTTTTTTTCCCCCAGGAGAGCACTAAACTCTATTTACAAGGAACCTGCAGAAGACTTTGCATGTCTTTTGAAGCACGGCAGACATGTGAGTAGAGTCTTCAGTGCCAACACTCTTAGATTGAACTACAAGAGCATAATGTTTCCATACAGGTAATCCTCAATTTATGACCACATTTGAGACTGAAACTTCTGCTGCTAGGCAATGTGGCCGTTAAGTAAGCTGTACCCAATTCAATGACCTTTCTTGCCATGGTTTTGTTGGAAGAAATGTCCTTCTGGGTTCAGTTCCAAGTGGGGAAAAAGATACTGGAAACATGGAGGCTGTTTGGAAACATGGTTTAATGGTGAACAGGATCACATGGCTTGGAGCTCCTGGGTGAAAAAGGGGAGAGATGCTGAGAGTCCCTTGGTTTTATACTCTCTGTTGGGCCCTGAACCTGCCCCCTGTACCTGTGGCAAGAAATGCATCTGGATTGCTTGTTGTCAAGAGGTCATTGCTAGCTTTGTAGGTTGTGTTTGCTAAGTTTGGTTGAAACTTGATGAGTGGTTCAATGATTTGATTTTGATTTTATTTTATTACATGTTTATACCCCCCTTCTCCCAAAGGACTCAGGGCGGTGTACAGCCAAAATTAAGATACATATAAATGAAAAAATTAAAACATTATTAAAATGTATATTACAAATTTGGCCCCATAATTTAAAATTGACAACACAAATTAAGATACCCATATTAAGCCAGTCCAGCCTGTTGGAATAGAAATATTTTGAGGGCTCTGCGAAAGCCGCGCAAGTCTGGGATCATACGTATCCCTGGGGGTAATTCATTCCAGAAGGCAGGTGCCCCCACAGAGAAGGCTCTCCCCCTGGGGGTCGCCAGCCAACATTGTTTGATGGCACCCTGAGGAGGCCCTCTCTGTGGGAGCAGACTGGCCGGTGGGAGGTAATCAGTAGCAGCAGACGGTCTCGTAAGTACCTAGGTCCTAAGCCATGGAGAGCTCTGAAGATGGTAACCAACACCTTGAATCGCACCCGGAAGACCACCGGCAACCAGTGCAGCTCGCGCAGGAGAGGTGGTACGTGGGAGTGACAAGTTGCCCCCATAATCACCCACACGGCCGCATTCTGGACCAGCTGGAGCCTCCGGATGGTCTTCAAGGGGAGCCCCATGTAGAGAGTGTTACAGTAGTTCAGGCGGGATGAGATGAGAGCATGAGTGACTGTGCACAGTGCATCCTGATCCAGAAAGGGGCGCAACTGGCAAATCAGGAGAACCTGATAAAAGCCCCCCCTGGTGACAGCCATCACATGATCTTCTAGAGTCAGCCATGCATCCAGGAGGACACCCAAGTTGCGTGCCCTCTCTGTGGGGGCCAAAGTTTCGCCCCCAATAGCCAGCGATGGAACCAGCTGGCTATATCGGGACGCTGGAAACCACAGCCACTCAGTCTTGGAGGGGTTGAGTCTGAGCCTGTTCCTCCCCATCCAGATCCGTACGGCCTCCAGACACCTGGACATCACGTCAAGGGCAACATTGGGGTGGTCCGGAGTAGAGATGTACAGCTGCATATCATCAGTGTACAGGTGACACTTTACCCCCAAACCATGGATGATCTCGCCCAGCGGCTTCACATAAATGTTGAACAGAAGAGGTGAGAGGACTGACCCCTGCGGCACCCCACAAGTAAGGCACCTCGGGGTCGACCTCTGCCCCCCTGTCAACATGAACTGACTGCTCAGTCAGAGAGGAAGGAGGAGAACCACCACAACACGGTGCCCCAACTCCCAACCCCTCCAGCTGTCGCAGCATGATACTATGGTCGATAGTATCAAAAGCCACTGAGAGATCTAATAGGACCAGGACAGAGGAACAACCCCTGTCCCGAGCCCTCCAGAGATCATCAACCAATGCGACCAGTGCTGTTTCTGTGCTGTGCCCAGGTCTGAAGCCCGACTGGAATGGATCTAGATAGACATCTTCATCCAGGTACTGAGGAAGCTGTCGCGCCACCATACTCTCAACAACCTTTGCCACAAAATGAAGGTTGGAGACTAGACGATAGTTTGCCAATACTGCTGGGTCCAGGGAAGGCTTCTTGAGGAGGGGCCTCACCACTGCCTCCTTCAAGGTGGTGGGGAAGAAGCCCTCCACCAAAGAAGCATTGATAATTCCCTGGAGCCAGCCTCTTGTACCCTCCTGGGCGGCCAGTACCAACCAGGAGGGACACGGGTCCAACAAACATGTGGCAGCGCTAAGCCGACCCAGTATCCCATCCACGTGCTCAGGAGAAACAGAGTCAAACTCCTCCCAGATAACATTCTCAAGACCCGCCTCCATCTTCCCATCTGTATCTACCCAGTCGGATTCCAACCCTTCCCGAATCTGAGCGATTTTATTATACAGATACTGCACGAAATCCTCAGCCCTACCCTGCAAGGGGTCTTCTCGTGCTCCCAGATGGAGTAGGGAGCGGGTCACCCTAAACAGGGCAGCTGGGCAGTTATCTACTGACGCGATAAGAGCGGAAAAATACTTTGATTTTTCTGCTTTTATCGCCACTAGGTAGATCTTAATATGAGATCTTACCAGTGTTCGGTCAGATTTGGAATGGGTGGCCCTCCAACAGCTCTCTAGGTGTCTTTTCCGGCGCTTCATCTCCCTCAGCTCCTCAGAAAACCAAGGAGCCACTTAGGATTGGCACTGGGTCAGAGGCCACAAAGGCACGACTCGCTCCAAAGCCCCGGCGGCCGTCCTATTCCAGGCAGCTACTCCATTTTCCCACTCCAACAGAGGACCAGACTGAGAACTTCAACTGACAACTATGTATACTATAATACCAGGTCCCATGGTGCCTGGGAGCAGAGGCAGGCAGACTTACTTCCTCTCGTTGTCCGTGAGTGTGATGCCTTGGGCTGACACCTTGAAATGAACGGTACTGGGCAAAGCATGGGGAGTCGAAGCCAGGATACTGGTGGTTGCCTTCGCCACAGCCTGTGGCCCCGTCAGGGACTCGGTTTCCACAGAGCTCAGGTAAAGCACACTGCAGGCTACAATTTTGGAACAGAGTGAGGAAAAGAATACCAGTTCAGCAAAGGCAAGAGTGTCTTCCACAATGGTCCCGTGATTTTCATTCAGATGCTTGACAACCAGAATGATTACTGATCTCCCACAAGGCATCTCCAGCTTGTCCAAGCTCTTATGCATGTAGATTACAGGAAGTCCTTGACTTACAACAGTTTTCCTAGTGACAGTTTGAAGTTACAACGGCACTGAAAAAAGCAACATGATCATTTTTTCATACTTATGACTGTTGCAGTATCCTCATGGTCACGTGATTTTACATTCAAATGCTTGACACCTGGTTCATATTTATGATGGTTGCAGTGTCCTGGGGTCATGGTATCATATTTTAAGATCTTCCAAGAAGCAAAGTAAATGGGGAAGCCAGATTCACTTAACAACTGTGTTACTAATTAAACAACTGCAGTGATTCCCTTAACCAACGTGGCACGAAAAGTCATTAAATGGGGCACAACTCACTTAGCAAATTTCTCACTTAGCAACATAAATTCTGGGCTTAATTGTGGTCAGAAGTCGAAGACTACCTATATATCCACATGAGGTTTTTGAGTCTGACTAGTCACACAGAATTATATGGCTGAGACCGAGGGTATCATCTTTCATTCGTAGCTGTGCCATATCTTCCCAACTTCCGTGTGATGAAAGCTCAGTCAGGAAGGGGCAAAATCAATGGACATGTTTTCTTTTCTATTGGAAGCATCCAGTGGATTCTTAGGAGTCCTTTATTTAATTTCTGAAACTTAACTTTGAATCAGATGTTTGCTTTTTTGGGAGGGGAGTCATCAGCCATTTCTTTCCACCAAACTGCATCCCACTCTGTGCAAGAGTGCTAAGGGCTCCCCAATGCCCCCCTTGGCAATTGTGCTGTTATAGCTATAAGGCTTGCCATCTAATGGTACTAAAGTGGTTCTGGCATCTCTTGCCATCTTTAATAGCTGCCTCAGCTGGGATTACCTGGTAGAGTTGAAGCAGATTTCCTGCCACCAGGAGACTAAATTTTGTTTAGTGCTGAGCAATGCTTTTTGCCCATCCCCTTGCGATAACTACAGGCAGGATCATTGGAAAATACATTTGCTCGATCCACTTACATTACAGAATGGGGCTTTTCTTGAATTTGGCATAGCCTTAATTAAGGACTTAAAATTCCAGAATTATGTTAGAAATCAAATAAATACATGATGTAAATCAACACTACTGTCTGCCTACAACTGCTTCCCTAATTTGGTCTAAATAAATTGATTCCTGTTACACTGTTTATATTTTTAAGCCTGCGGCCTCTTGAGTATTCACACAGCCGCTCACCCTTTGCTCCTCCCACCCCCCCCCAGCACTTACCTGCTCCCTGCTTCAGCAGGTCAGCAGCAGTGCTCATATTGGTGGGAATGGCCAGCTCTGGTCTTTCCTCGGTGAGATCTGAAAAGCAGGAGTCGGATAATGTGGAGAAGTCGTACGTATCCTCTTGTTTTTCAAACTCAGCAACTGTAAGATATGTGGACTCTGACTCCTAGCACGGTGCCTGGGGAATTCACACGTCTTCAAAGCTGCTGATTTGAAAAACACTGATCTACCCAGTACTTCCCCATCTGTTGAGATCACCATTTGCTGGGTTAGGAATTGGGCATGTCTCTGGGCAAAAAGCAGGATCGCTTGACTGCTTCTGGATTCCAAGTTTCCAGGGTAAAGTTGCTCTGCTCAGAAGTTAGCAACCTGGAATGACTCAGATTTTCCTAAAATGGCAACCCCATTTATCACTCACCAGACAGGCTGGGACTAACAGCATTTGTCCTGCAGCAGGATCCAGAGTGCCAGATGTTGCCCGTATCAGCCTAATCGGCATAGCCTCTAAGTCACTAAACAACATTACTATGGAGAGCAAGAAGTGAAAGAGAGAGACTGGCTGGGCAGTGGACCCTTGTGTCATTCTCACTTGCTGTTAGAACACAGAATCTCCAACCTTTGGGGGGGATTACATGCAAGATGACTGTGGAAAAGATTTTCTTTGCACAAAATTGGTCATTGTAGGGATATAACCAATTCACAAAACATCAGTTTTCCTGGGAATTATTTGCTTTTTCACCCCAGGCATCCACCCAGGACTCTTACAACTCCTGTTCACATTTGTCCTTTCTCTATGTAAATAGGAACACTGGTAAACATTCCACAAGGCTGCAGCCATTCATCATTTTATTTTCTAAGAATATTTGTGGGGCCTATTAATTGCTCAGAGGCATTCTTGGAAATAAATACGTTGGCAGTTGCAATTTCTTTTGCAACAGACCAGATTCCCTTTTTTAGAATTAAAAATCCCTTTGATATAATGTACAAGACAAGGGAGATGGAGCAAAGAACCTGGATGCATTAAGGAGGGAGGCTGCAGGCACATGGATGTCCCAGGGCCATCTTGGGGACCACTGTGTTGGACTTTAAAGGAGGATGCTGATCCCCAACACAGGCAATTTCTTCCTTTAGCACAGGGCTGTCAAACTCAACTTCTTTTTTTAAATAAGTTTTTTATTATTTTTCTTTTTTTACACTGTCTCATTGTGCAAACTAAGTTGTTTCAAGGCATCACTTACAACAGTTCAAATCATCATCATTCACATCTCTATTTCATATTTTAGTTTATTTATTTATTCGTTTGTTTGTTTGTTTATTTATTTGTTTGTTTATTTATTATATTTATATACCACCCTTTTCCTAAAAGGCCTCAGGGCGGTTTTTGCTTTTAGTAATCAAGATCAAGATATCTCACTATGCTAAACATCCATCATTAAATATAATCTTTCTCTATTCATCATAACACAAATTAGTTATGTTCATATGCGATATCCCTACTAATTATTATTTCCTAATTTATATCTCCATTTTAATTTTCAGTTCTTCTTGCAATAAATTGATTTAACACAAAATTTTCCAATACCCATTTATTCTGTTGCAGCCCCAGTCTCTGGCACAGCCAACCGAGTGGACGTGGCCAACTGGGTGGGCGTGGCCAGTTTGATGCCACTCCCCAGCTGCTAGTATGTTTCCTCTTTGCATTGGGTAGACTGGGCCAAAGTGACACAGACATTTCCCACGACAGCCCCGCGGGCCAGATCCAACCATATTGCAGGCAGGATCCGGGATGAAGGCCTTGAGTTTGACACACCTGGTTTAGCATTTATCTCCACTAATTGCATCTGCCTCCATCTCTTTCCAGTCTCTGAGTTCTGTGCAACCTCCCACCGGCCTACCTTTGCTTGGGATGCGGAGTTGGCAAGGCAATGAGAGCGGGGTGATGGAGTGCTGGGAGACCAATGCTGGTAGGCTGCCTGTAAAAGAAACAGCAACAAAAAATCATGTCAGGTCAAGGGTTTGTCTCCCATACTGTCTTCCTAACCATCCATTCCTCAACACGGCACCCTTAACCATGACTGGTGATAAGCTTTCTATGCTAAGGATTCTAATTTATTGAGGAGCTTCCCCAAAGTGTCACCCGTTTGCTCAGAAGGGGCTTCTGTGGTGGGAGCTAGGCTATTTTAATCAAGGGCTATCCTTGATTACAATTGGGCGGGGCTGATGCCACTAGTGGGAAGCCTTAAACCAAGGATGGGTGAAACAACCAATTATTTCTCCGATATCCCTTATTTCCCTCCCCACTCTTCCCTTCCTTTCCAATCCAGGAAGTTGCCAAGGTAAACACAGACACAGATTGCTCATATTGTAAATCTGAACTGACCATTTTTCAGCATAGGCTAAAGGTTGGAAATTCGCCTAATCCCACACAAGGCCACATATTAGAATCTTTTCCATTTAAGGTCCAGTCCTAGTGTTACATACCAAAATGGGGCTCATTGTTACAACCCTTGATCTTCACCCCTTTGGGTCCTGTCTCAATCAAAAAGTGGCGCACCAGCTGCTCAGCAGGGTCTCCTAAGATAGGAAAAGGCATCAGTGAGTGATGGCTGTTCTCTTTCTTCAGATGTGTCCTATCTACCTGCTCCCAGAGAAGAGGGTAAAATGGAATCCCTCCTGGCAGGTCACTTTATGCAGAGAATCAGAATAGAGCTGGGAGGCACTTTGGAGGTCTTCTAGCCTAACTTCCTCCTCAAGCAAGAGACCCTTTCACCCACTTCAGACGGGTGGCTGTCCAGTCTCTTCTTAAAAACCTCCAGTGATTAAGTCCCTACAACTTCTGAAGGCCAAGCTGTTCCACTGGTTAATTGTTCTCCCCGTTAGAAAGCTTCTCCTTAATTCCAGGATGCTTTCATCCTGGTTGCAGAGGATAAATGGATAAGGAAATGCACATAGTTTGGGACCAAGATAGAATGTGTTTTTAGAGTTGTCAAATACACTTCTCAAAGCTAGCACTTCAATAGGTGTAGCTGACAATAAACTACTAAGAGGGCTGATAATGAAAAAATGGAATTGCATTGTTCCAAGTCGTTGGAAGGTAGCAAGTTTTGTTCCAAGTCTTAATTTGGCTTCAGAAGTTTCTGAACCTCCCTCCAGGCAACACCAGCTAGGCAAGCCTACAGTGGACAATATCAGAAGGTGTCAGTTGCCCAGATATCTGGACGGCTACAGACTGCTTAGTTGTAAGCAATTGAGGTATTCCATTTTTGGAGATGGGGACGGATGCTGGAGAGCGGTTCTCTCCCCACCTTACCTTTGGTGGAATGGCTGATGCTGTTGGGTGGAGGGGTGACCACTTTCAAAGCCAAACCATAGGCCCCGTGGAAAGAGTTACTGTCCCGAATGAGGAAAGTGCCAGGTTCCTTGTCTTTCAGGAGAGCAATAGCTGCTCAGAAAGAGGGAAAGAAAGAGAAAAATTATATATCTATATATAGATATATATAGACTGTGAGTGGCTGGTGGGCGTGCGTGTGTGCATACCGGTGGGCGTTGTGTGTATGTAGGTATGTTCTGTATACAGTCTTTAACGGCTGGACTGATCTCAGCCAAACTTGCCACACAGGAAGCTTACCCTCTTGAGAAAAGCACTGCAGGGGCAGGAATGCTGTCTGGGTGATCTTTGCCCCCTAAAAATCCTGCCAAAGTGCTGACCACCAGGACTTCCCTCATGCCTGGCTTAAGCTCTTTCCTTAGGGATGACACAAGGGGTGCCAGAGAGCTATGTCTGGCTCCTGTGACCAATATGGAGGCCTTCTGAAATGGAGGCCTAGGCTGGGATGAGGTGAGGCCTTTTGAAACCTTAGTGAGGCAGCTGGCTACAGAACATTCATGTACATGAGGTGAGGGGTGAGCAGAAAGGAGTGGTGATATGGAGGCCTAGACCAGGATGAGGTGAGGCCTTTTGAAACCTTAGGGAGGCAGCTGGCTACAGGATGACTATACCCGGGCAAAGCCGGGTAATCAGCTAGTATACATGCAAGTCTTGGTATATTCAGGTCTTTTTCCATGTAAGGTTGAGAGTATCTTGGCAACATTTCATGCTTCTGGGAGCAATGTGTGACTGGAGCTTCCATCTCTCTATAAATACTGATGGGGTGGTATGCTGGCTTTGTTGCTGTAAGCGGGTTGGTTGGCTGTGTTGTTAATCTGCAAAAGTGAACACTCCAACAGAGAATAATTATGGAAGCCATCAAAATAGAGAAATACCCCCATAACATGAACAAACATGATGATACCTCCCACCTACCAGACATCTGGAAACTAGCCTTAATTAACAAATGAGTCTCAGCCACAAAAATTAACACCGGACCCAAGATAACACAGGATGTCATCACCAATCAACCACACCAGATCCAAACCCAAATCAATCCCACAGATGAATTGAAACCACCAACTAGAAGCCATGGCTGCATCACCAGTTTCTGCACCCCTCTCCAATCCACACATGAAGCAAACTGACACATGCCGTGAGCACATGGCAAGACCTCGAACTTGGAGCCAAACTGAAGCCAAGTATGTTGTAGCACAGGACTCACGATATTACAAGAATAGAACTCAGGATGTTACTACACAGCCCATTACCCAGGTCATTAAAACACAAAAGACTAATTGGCACACAGCCAGTACCTCAGCTGCCCAGGATGTTACAAAACAGCTGACTAATCTGCAAGCATCAACTCCATCAACTCATCAAGATGGAACAACACAGCCAACCAACCCGCTTACAGCAACAAAGCCAGCGTACCACACCCTCACACACCAGTATTTATAGAGAGATGGTAGCTCCGGTCACGCATTGCTCCTAGAAGCACAAAGCTGAAGACACCAGCCTGAAGATGATGAGTGTGACCTCATCAAAACCTCACCAAGATACTCTCAACCTTACATGGGAAAAGACACAAATACACCAAGACTTGCATACCTGTACCCGTGAAAAACTATGAAAAGAAACTAATCAAGGAGAGAAGCAACGTAGAACTAAGGAGGATTTTCCTGTCAGTGGGAACAATTAATCAGTGGAACGATTTGCTCCAGAAGTTGTAAATGCTCCAACACTGGAAGTTTTTAAGAACAGGTGAAAGTGACAATGATAGTGTGAGCAAGAAATGTTGGTTATACAATAGAATTAGACAAATGGCAGAAACTTTGGGCAGAAACTATAAGCTAACAAAGGAGGAGGAGGAGGAGGAGGAGGAGGAGGAG
>JANHFR010708327.1:0-10342 GCA_032468015.1 Mimophis mahfalensis | reverse complement strand
GGAAACCTCTTTATGACGTGCACTTTAAAGGCATGCAAAGTGCACCTCAAAATTAGGTTTCCACAAAAAAGAAAAATTAAAAAAGATCTTTTTCAGCCATTCAGGACCAGGTTGTAAGTCGAGGAAACCGCGGCTGTCATTTGGAAGTCGGGGAAGCCGCGGCTAAAAGCGCCGGCGGTTTCCCCATTCGTAGATCGAAATCTTCACAAGTTGGGGTGTTCGTAGGTCGAGGGATGACTGTATATCCACACCTGCTGATGATAATTGATCAATTGATGAAGGGCATTTGATCAACAGCACTTGCTGTTATTTTGCCTCTTCATACCTATGGAAGAAGTAAGAGTGTTTTTAGTTTTTCACATCTCTGTTTTGGCTTTCTTTTTGTAAAAAAAAAAATGATGACATTGGTATAACGTATCTGTTCTTGCTCATCTTACGTTATATTTACCTATTTTTAGACTGAGGAGGACGAGATTATTTCTACCATGCTGTGATACATAAAATCATGAAGCTGAAGGATGTTGTACTTTCTTCCTCACATAACTGTATTTGGTGATAACCATTTGCAGGGCTGAGAATTTGTGACTGACCTAAGTCAACAGGTGAATTTAATGATTGAATGGATGTTTGAACTGGAACACAGTAGTAAATACCACAATTAATGTCAGAGATTATTCTAGCATTGTGGCATTTTTGCTTTTTCATTGTAATGTACACTTTTTTCACATCTTCTGCTACCCTTTTATAAACAAGCTACATTTTCATTTGAATCTTACAGACAATGATGATGCCAGAAGATCACACTGAACAACTGGGAATAACAAGCAATATTGTTAGGTAGAAATAAAAATATTCTCCATTTCCATCAGAAAAACCACAGAATACTTCTTGTTCCACAGCAGATGAGAGACAAAGGAACGAAAATCAAGAAGAGACTTTGAGCTGGAAAAAGTAGAACTCAAGTGGAACTCAAGGACATAATACACAAAAAGGTCAAGGGAGATTATATGTCCATTCAGAAAGAGGGAACTATCTGGATGTGAGTGGGAAGGAAAAGGTCATTTGGATGGGCACATAGGGCAGACAGAAATGCAAGTGTTACCCTGGGAGAAAGAAACAGGCTTAAATCAAAGCACCACTAAACAAGGGATCTCATATATTTTTGACCTTCTCAAGAATATCAGTGGTGGAAAAGCTCTGTAGGTGTGCCTATTATGGAAAAAGCAGACTTCAAACCGCAAGTGATTATGCAGGGAAGAATCCACTCTGGAGAAAAGCACAGAGAAATTATCTGAATGTGGCAAAAGGTTTTGTCAGAACAGATCCTTTTTGGTTCACGGAAGAACCCATACAGAAGAGATGCCTCCCTACAAGTGCTTCCAATGTGGTAAATGCTTTAGTGAAAATGGCAACTTGGTGATACATCTGAGGACTCACAGCAGGGAGAAGCCGTATGACTGTGCACATTGTGGGAAACATTTCGTTGGATATTCCCACCTTGTTAGACACCTGAAGACTCACACAGGAGAGAAATCCTGTGAATGTCCCATTTGTGGGAAAAGTTTCAGTAAGAATTCCTACCGGGTAAACCACCAGAGGATTCACACAGGAGAGAAACCCTTTGAATGTCCTGTTTGCGGGAAATGTTTCTGTCAGAATTCCAACCTGGTGCACCATCAGAGGATTCACACAGGAGAGAAACCCTGTGAATGTCCCCTTTGTGGGAAAAGCTTTAGACAGAATTCTGACCTGATGAAACACCAAAGGACTCACACAGGAGAAAAACCTTTTGAATGTCCCATTTGTGGGAAACGCTTCAGTCAGAATTACAACCTTGTGACTCATCAGAGGACTCACACAGGAGAGAAACCTTTTGAGTGTACTGTGTGTGGGAAAACTTTCAGTTGGAATTCCAGTCTGGTAAATCACCAGAGTATTCACATAGCAGAAAAACTCTTTGAATGTCTTGTTTGTGGTAAAAGATTCAGTGACAATCACAGCCTGGTGAAACATCAGAGAACCCACACAGGAGAGAAACCTTTTGAATGTATTGATTGTGGAAAACGTTTCAGTTACAATTCCAACTTGGTAAAACATCAGAGAACTCACACAGGAGAGAAACCCTTTGAATGTACAGTGTGTGGAAAAAGTTTCAGTCGGAATTCTCACCTAGTGAGCCATCAGAGGACTCACACAGGAGAGAAGCCCTTTGAATGTCCTGTTTGTGGGAAAAGTTTCAGTCAGAATTCTCACCTGGTGAATCACCAGAGGACTCACACAGGAGAGAAACCATTTGAATGTGTTGTATGTGGGAAAAGTTTCAGTTACAGTTCTAACCTGGTGAATCACCAGAGGACTCACACAGGAGAGAAACCCTTTGAATGTCCTGTTTGTAGGAAAAGTTTCACTCAGAATTGTGACCTGGTGAAACACCAGAGGACTCACACAGGAGAGAAACCTTTTGAATGTCCTGTTTGCTGGAAACGTTTCAGTCAGAATTGCACCCTTGTGAACCATCAGAGGACTCACACAGGAGAGAAACCTTTTGAATGTCCTGTATGTGGGAAAAATTTCAGTCGGAATTCCGGTCTGCTTAATCATCAGAGGATTCACATAGCAGAGAAACCCTTTTAATGCCTTGCTTGCGGGAAATGTTTCAGTGACAATCACAGCCTGGTGAACCATCAGAGAACTCATACATGAGAGAAACCCTTTCAATGTGCTGATTCTGGAAAACGTTTCAGTTACAATTCCAAATTCATAAAACATCAGAGGACACACAGGAGAGAAACTCTTGGAATATCCTGTTTGTGGGAAATGTGTCAGTCAGAATTCCAACCTGGTAAGACATCAGAGAATTCACCCAAGAAAGAAATCCGTTGCATGTTTAGAATGTGGGGAAAGTTTCAGTGAGAATTCTGACCCGGTGAAACACCAGATGACTCATACAGGACAGCAACCTTTTGTGTAAATTGTTCTTTATTGCCCACATGGAAATCCAATTGAGTTTAGAGAAGGCTTGAATTTCATTTCTCATCTCTCATTAGGAATGTCGGTGATGTCATATCTCAGAATTAGACTTGTAAGTGGAGAGAAAAGGAAAATGGAAAAGGCCTAACTACCAGTTTCCCATTATCACCAGCAATTTCTTGCTAAGCACATTGATTTGTGCTTAACAGATTGTAAGCCGCCCTGAGTCTCCGGAGAAGGGCGGCATATAAATGGGATTAAAATAAAAATAAATAAAATAAATTTCATTTTTGCAGAAGTAGTGGAAATTCTCAAAAAGGTTTCTGAATGGTGTTTTTTGTATTTTGATTATGGAATCCCCCGACATGTTATTTCCGTCTTTTACCTTGGTGTCTTCTATATTTTGAGCCCCAGAATTCCCCAGCCACCATAGTTGTAGTCCTCTAGATACAACTGTAATGGAGCCTGCCAGTTACAGTTTCATGTTGCAATGGTTGTTAAGTGAGACTACTTTGCTTAACTACCTACCCCCATGCCCTATTCTCCCTGATGAAGCTGTTAAACAAATGTTCAAGTCGTTAAATTGAACAGTGACTACCTCAGGGTTCTGGAAATCTCTTTGAGGCCTTGTCTCGACTACCCCACCTATTGCGGCCCTTCAGACATTTTTCTATTCCCACTGGTTCCTGCAGTTGTTAGGCCTGACTCCCAACCCACCAGGCATCACAGGGTGCTCCTTCTCTATATGATTTGAAGATCTCTGAACATCATGCTGGTGAAGGAAGGCAAGACTTGTGGGCTTCATGAGAGTGTTGTGGAAGCTGCCGTTATTTTGAATGTGCTTGGGATTGATACCTGTGTCATGTAGTGGACTTGTGGAAGCAGCTGCCATTTTGTCATGACTGGCTCTGTATCAAAATGGTGGCTGCTTCTGGGTCATTTTCCCTCGGACAAAGTATTTTCTGCTACCTTAACACTTTGTAGACTGTGTCAAGGAAATGTGTGTGCAAGACAAGAATAAGTGATAGAGTTTCTTTACACTGTGCTGGTGGCAGCAGACCTAGAATAGTGTTTCCGGTTCTTGTCACCATGATACAAACAACCCCATGTTGCTATAATTTTATGAATTTAGAGGGAATTAAGAAAATAGGCCCATAGTAGCGCTATGTATTGGTTTAATTCTATTTTAATTTTTGTATTTTATGTTTTTAATGCCCTGTAAACCGCCCTGAGTCCCTCGGGAGAAGGGCGGTATAAAAATATAAGTAAGTGAGTAAGTAAGTAAGTAAATAAAATCAAACAAACAAACAAACAAACAAACAAACCTGCTTGTGGTAAAAGGAGTTTTTTGAAAAAGAGGTTATTTTATTTGAAATACTAATATACAGTACAAACTCCAAAAACAGATTTATTTCAAAGGTAAAACAAGGATGGAAAAACATTTAAGAAGAAAAAATGTACATTTAAAAAGACAAAAACAGATCTACTTTTATTATTCCCCCCACTAGAATATTCATAAAGATATTGGAGTAATATTACTTTCCTCCACTTCTGAAGCAGGCCTAAAATTTATAAATTTCTACCTCTATTTACAACCAATTTGACATTTATATATCTATGTTCTATAATGGCATTGTTATTAACAGGTGAACGAACAAAACGTTAAACATTAAAGCACTTTGTTAATAATCTACTATTGCGTTTAATTTGTATAGAGCTTAGAATGGCTTCTTATTCACCATAAATCACCAGAATCATTGTCTCTGATTTGTCCGGGATGAAATATCTTTGTTTGATTCTTATTAATAAAACTTTTTCTTAAAATTTAAGTTGAGAATACTAAGACAACAGTTGTGCCTTATTCCACCAAATCATAAAACCTCTTGGTTGATCCATTTTCCAAACTGATTTCCAGTTGGATATAGTAGGTCCATTTCATCGAGTCTATTAACTCCAAATCTGTAGGAGCCACAGCTGCTTCAGCCTTCTCCAAACAAACCTGCAGTTTCCAAACCATGGTGAGGGGGGGGGTCTTTTAAGAAGCATCTGTGCTCCCCATGGGAGGTTTTGGGAAGAGCTCAGGCTCCCCAAGCCATTCATTCGTGTGCGCTCATAATCCTAAAATCCTCCATCAGTCTGAGAGGAAGGGGACCTTCCAGAGCAGAGATGTTTTCTCTCACCATGATCCTTTACATCCCTCTGAGTAATCTAGCAGCTACAAGTAACAGTTATTTTCCTCCCTGTGATGCTTCCAGCAAATGACATCCACTTCACATGGCTTTTTGTTCCTAGGTGTAATAGAGGTTGTCCTCTGTCAGGATTTTTTTTTTTTTAAATTTCCATTTATATGCGGCCCTTCTCCAGAGACTCAGGGTGGCTTACAATACACTATAGCAATTTTAGTGCAAATTATGCAGTAAGTTTTCAAATGAAATGAGAGACACTGAGGCAAATTTGTAGTTTTATATAAATTAATACATTTAACATATTTACAGCAAACAGGATGGTCAGGAACACAGAAACATCCTGAGGTAAATCCAGACAGGATACAAAGCACACAGAAGAAAAAAAGGCAGAAAAATGGGAAACTCCCCCTTTACACCTACAGCAACCAATCAGCATAGTTTGCCTCATGCATTCGCCGGCATTTGCCAGCCAATCAATTTAGAACTGCCTGTTCTTACCCATTGTACAATTTTACTCCTCCAGCTACTAAATTTAATATCGTAACACCCCTTCAATTTATAGCTGGACAGCATTGAAACCAATTTGTTTCACAAGATTTTTGTGTTTTTGTATACTTAATGGTTTTGTCATGAGGTCAGCTGAATTATTTTCTGGGGCACAATAAATTATGTCTATTACATTTTCTTTCCCCGCTTCCCTGACATTATATTATTTTATCTCATCATGCTTCCTTCTGGTTTGTGCCCGCACCTGTTGCCATTTGTATACATGTTGTGTTATCTTCAAATACTGATATAACTCAGAAGTGGTATCCTACTGGTTCAGCCTGGTTTGGCCCAACCGGTAGCGATGATTAGGGGTGGTTCACTGAACCAGCAAAAACCACCCCTGACTGGCCCCGCCCATCTGTTCCCACTCTCGCCCTTCCTTTTTCAGGTCTGCTGATTTGTGCGGCAGAACTTGCTGCCGCGCAAATCAGCAGAGCTCTCCTTTTGAAGCCAAGGGAACGCGCTGTTCCTATCTATAGATGGGAACAGCGCGTTCCCTTGGCTTCAGAAGCTGTACACCTGCATGTGTACGTGCAGAAGCCAGGCAAGCAAGCCAGCTTTCTCATTGTTCTATTGAACTTGTTTGGTGTTGACTGCCGATATAGAAGGAGGTGCTTACCGGAGTGCTCTGGTGCGTGCTTCCTTTTCCACCCACAGCCAACAGCAAACAACAGAGTAATGAGAAAGCTGGCTTGGGTTGCCTGGCTTGTGTGCATGCAGGCACCCAGCATTTGGAGCCCAGGAAACCCACTGTTCCCATCTATTTCTACTCTTCAGAGAAGCGTGGAAGCTTTTCTCTAGGCTCTGAAGAGAAAAGCTTCCACGCTGCTCCAAAGAGCAGTAATTTTTTGAATCCCACCACTGATTCACGTCAATATCCAAATCCTTTACAACCCATACATACCATGCGTCTCTGAATACAATTCTGATAATCCTAGGAATAATGGCAAGCTGAAGTCTATTTTCTAGACTTCCAACTATCTAGCATGTTTGCTAAGCTTACAACAAATCCTGACAGAGACTTTCTATCTTGTACATCATCAGCCCAAATACCACCTACAAAGCATTTCAGTTCCAATTCACTTAATGGGTGTAAATGCAATTTTAAAAATCCGTGGTTCCCTTTCAATAACACAATATCCTTGTTAATTCCTAACCAGTGCTGTTCTGTAGGTTGTAATGTGTAATGGTTTAAAAGGCTGGTAATATCTGCCCACAGTATGTGATAAATACTGCGTAACAAAACTCCTAGGACTGCCTGATGCGGTTCGGGATTACAAACTGTTCTATTTTTGATGGTTTGACAATCTGGTGTCATGGAAAGTTGCACACATTCACGGCGTTCTATTTTTAACAATTGTTCTGTTTTCTTCTTTTGAGTTAGAACATACCCTCTTTCTTGTAATTTTTTTATTTCTACTCCAAAGTAGTTCTACGATGAACTATTGCAGGAACTGGATACATCTAACACAGATGGAGTGGGGTTACATCATAGCAGTCTCTCAATATTTGAGGGGCTGAGGCAGAAAAAAGGGGGTGGACCTATTGTCCAATGTGCCTGAAACTAGTACAAAAAGTAACAGAGGGAGACTTATCAAAAAGATATCCAACCTGGAATAAAGGAGAAATTTCCTTTCAGTGACAACAATCAGTAGAAATGCTCTGCCTCTAGAAGTTCTCAATGCACCATCAATGGGTTTTTTAAGAGGAGTCTGGAGAGCCATTTGTCTGGAACAGCATAGGGTCTCCTGCTTGGAGAGTTGGTCTCTTCCAACTTTATGCAATTCTGGAAGAACTTCATAAACATTTAGGGCTCAGCACATAGCGAATCTCCACAAGTGTCACATTTCACATGGATCAGTTGCAAAGGTAGGTTGCTAGGAGTCGAGAACGAATTGATACCATTTAATCAATGAAAACATCTTAGAAACACATTTAAAACAGAACAAGCGTGTTTTTTCGCCCCCTATTGGCATATGGCAGTCACATATTGGTGACTAGAAAGCCCTAATAGGCATATGTGCTTGAGCTTAAACGAGTTAAAACCATCGAGTCCAGAGAGCATTGCTAGAAAGGATGGGAGGAGAGGAGCTTTTTCCGGATCATTCATGGGAGGAAGGTGGATCGCAGAGCAGTTTTTCTGCTGTTCCCAGGGTCGAAACTCGTCTGGGAGGTGAGTTAAGTCAGGTCAGAAGACAGGCAGGGAGCAAGCAGGGAAGTTTGGTTTCCTCCATGACGTGGAAACAATTTAAAAACTCTCCTTCGAGTTAAGATTAATCCCTTGGGAACAGCTTTCCTCCAGAAATTGTGAGTTCTTCATCACTGAGTGATTTAAAGAAGAGACGGGGCAGCAATTAGCCAGGAATAAACTAAAGTGTCCTGCCTGAGCAGGGATTGGACTGGAGACCTCCAACTTCTGTTATTCTGTTATGGACCTGCTGTTTTCTTGGCAACAATATCAGACTGAACTTCACCTGCTCTCTTCTGAGATTTATTTTAACTTCCATGTCTAGGAAACACGCACAGTATTTCCTATTCGTGCCCCATCCGTGCATTAACCAGGTTCAACTATGGTTAACGTAGCACTGTGTAAAAAAATATATGTTATTCAGCAGTTTTTGGGATGTTCAGTTTCACAGGTAGTCCTGTCCACTTGTTTTCTAAGCCTTCACAATTGTAGTGGCAGTGTGAAGACAAGTACAGCTTGTTGACAAATTTGTGGTCATGGTAGCCCTTGTTCAGTGACCACACATCAGCAGTTCCTGTGGTTGTTATGAAGGTGCAGAAAAAGGAGTTGCACCAATTTGGATTCTGCCAAATGCGGCACATTTATGATTACTGATCCTACACTCAGGATCCCCACGTGTGACCTTCCCAGCTTGCTTCTGTCAAGCAAAATCAGTGGGGATACCGGCAGGAAGTTGCAAGTCACAGTCATGTGAAACTGCCTGTAACAACCCACAGGGATTTGTTTAACAACTGCCAAGGAAGAGGTATAAGTTGGCACTGTCCTGTGACATCAGGCTTCATGATTGGGCTTCTTAGTGACAATGACTCCAGTCCCAATTATGCTCCATAATGGAGAACTACTTGAATGGGGATGTCCCGAGAGGGGTTCTGGGCAGTATTTTCTGCCCTTATTTGGAGCTGACGACTTCCATGAGCACAACTGGTGCTTTATATCTTGCTCAGGCTTGAGGGCTCATTCCATCAATTAAGGCCCCACATCTAAAATTTACCTCAGAAGGTTTGACTTTAACCATGTTGGGACATTTTTCAGGCTTGAAACACATGGATTTTCTCCATATATACATTTGTATTTGTATTTCTCTCTGCATACATATATCTCCAAATGTATAATCTATTCCAGTACATCCAAATACGCGGCCATGTGAAAGAGGAAGTACACCCTAATGGAATTCTGTGATTTTACATATCAGCACGTAGTAGAAATCATCTGCTTCTTAAAAATTTTAAAAGTAGGTAAATATACCCTCAGATGATAAACAACACACAAATGTATTTTTTAAAAAAAATCCCATTTATATCCCGCCGAAGACTCAGGGCAGCTTACAATGTGTTTTAGCAACAGCCCTCATTCCATGCATATGCCTGCTTATTAGGGCTCTTGTTCCCCCCAGCGGCATTTTACACAGTCAGCTTATTGCCCCCACAATCTGGGTCCTCATTTTACCTACCTCGAAAGGATGGAAGGTTGAGTCAACCTTGAGCCTGGTGGGAGACGAACCTGCACTAATTGCAGGCAGCTGGTAGTACTTTGGGAGGCATTATCTATTAGAAAATATTATTGAATATTGAATAATGAACCATTATTGTCATGATGTAGTTTGCAAAAAGAAAGACAAAACAGAGAAGCCATGTGTGAGAAACTGCTATTGGAAAAATGGTCTCACATTTGACTCTAGAATCAAAATCACGAGAAATATTAGCCCCGCTTTATGAAGCCTTAGTAAGTCCATATCTGGAATACTGCATGTAGTTTTGCTCACATCACAATACTTGATGGTTGGTGTGAGATGTTTGTTTTGTTTTGTTTTGATCAAAATGGCACTGTGCATTATGGGCAAACACGTGCACTTTGGTCTCATCTGTCCAAAGCATAGTGTTTCATAAGTCTTGTAATTTGTTCAGATGCAAGTTTGGCAATCTAAGTGTTGCTGCCATGTCCTTTTAAGAAATCAGAGGCTTTCTCCTGGCAACCCTTTCAAAGGAACCATACTTGTTCAGTCTTTTTCTAATTGTATTGTCATGAATTTTAACTTTTAACAAGCCAAATGAGGCCTGTAGAGCCTGAGATGTAATGCTTGGATTTTCTGTCCAGCCCTTTCAATTCCATTCAAATAGATGGGGAAGAAATGGAGGTAGTGAAGGATTTTATTTTCTTGGGCTCCAAAATAACCGCAGATGGGGACTGCAGCAAGAAATTAAAAGACTCTTGCTCCTGGGGAGGAAAGCAATGATAAATATAGACAGCATACTAAAAAGCAGAGACATCACTCTGCCAACAAAAGTGCATAGAGCCAAGGCAATGGTTTTCTTAGTTGCAATGTATGGCTGTGAAAGTTGGACCATAAGAAAAGCTGAGCGCCAAAGAATTGAGGCCTTTGAACTATGGT